>CM075968.1:36774685-36779314 GCA_038048745.1 Coluber constrictor foxii | reverse complement strand
TGGCTTTCATGCCTAAGGCAGGACTAGAACTCACAGTCTCCTGGTGATTGGCCCAAAGTCACCCAGCTGGCTTTCACGCCGAAGGCAGGACTAGAACTCACAGTCTGCTGGTGATTGGCTCAAAATCACCCAGCCGGCTTTCACGCCTAAGGCGGGACTAGAACTCACAGTCTCCTGCTGACTGGCTCAAAGTCACCTAGCCCCTTTCATGCCTATGGCGGGATTAGAACTCACAGTCTCCAGGTGATTGGCTCAAAGTCACAGTTCGATCCTAACCGGCTCAAGGAATCTTAGACTAACTGATCAGACTGAGTTTGTGTAACCTGCAAACTTCTCCCAAAGTTAGATCAAGTCTTTAGCCCATTGCAAAAAAACGCAGCTGCTCATTTTGAACAGATCCGACCGAGACCACCCAATCTATCAATATCCCCCCTGCCCCCAAAAGTCACGATGGTTGTGTTACTTCAACGATTCATCTTTGGGGCCTCGAAGAAATGCCGACTACGGTAACGAACCTTCCCTTCGTTTTAAACCGGGCCGCCGAAAAGCCTCCAGAAAACTTTATGACGGCCCAAAAGCAGGTGCGTTTCTTTTGTTCCTCGGGAGGAATACGGCGACCCCCCCCCACCTCTCCGAAGCCAAACGCCCCCCTTTAAAAAACAAACAAGGCCCCATTTCCCATTTTGCTCCCATTGAAAATGAATTAAAGTAAATTAAAACAGCCCGAGCCATGTGGCTGCCGGAGGGATCTATTGTTCTCCGCGAGGCAAATGACAGAATTTCATTTGCTCGGCTAAGAAGTGACAGCTTGAGGGGTGTGAAGCAAGGAGGAGGGAGGGGGGTTTGGGGTGGAGGGGAGAGGAGAGGAAAGGCATACTCTTAGTAGTGGGGATTTAGGAACTGCCAGATGCCTGAGTTTCTCACTCGCCCGGTTCCTGAATCGCTTTGCTAAATATTCACGAAACACGCAGCAGCAACTTCCCGCTATTGCCACGCTGACAATGACTTCTATGTTTCCTTTCCAAAACAGGCGCGTTCCATTTATTTTTTAAAAGCAGAAGGGGGAAGAAAACGCTTCGACACATTTCTCGTGGAGAGTTATGGGGTTCTCGCACCTTCCTCAGTCGAGAAGACGTCAAAACTTGAAGGCTTCTCTAGAGCGAGTTTGGTGCAGTGGTTTAGGGACTAGCCCAGGAACTGGGAGATGGTGAGTTCTAGTCCTGCCTTAGGCAGGAAAGCCGGCTAAGTGACTTTGAGCCAATCACCTGGAGATAGGGAGTTCTAGTCCCGCTTTAGCTATGAAAACTAGCTAAATGTCTTTGGGCCAATCACTAGGAGACGGTGAGTTCTAATCTTCACTTCAGGCATGAAAGACGGCTGGGTAACTTTGGGCCAATCGCTAGGAGATGGTGAGTTCTAGTCCCGCCTTAGCTTTGAAAATTAGCTAAATGTCTTTGGGCCAATCACTAGGAGACAGTGAGTTCTAGTCCTGCCTTAGCTTTGAAAACTAGCTAGATGTCTTTGGGCCAATCACTAGGAGACAGTGAGTTCTAGTCCCGCCTTAGCTTTGAAAACTAGCTAGATGTCTTTGGGCCAATCACTAGGAGACGGTGAGTTCTAGTCCCGCCTTAGCTTTGAAAACTAGCTAAATGTCTTTGGGCCAATCACTAGGAGACGGTGAGTTCTAGTCCCGCCTTAGCTTTGAAAACTAGCTAGATGTCTTTGGGCCAATCACTAGGAGACGGTGAGTTCTAGTCCTGCTTTAGGTATGAAAGCCAGCTTCATGGCCTTGAACCAACTACTCTCTCGCAGCCGAATCCACCTCCTTGTGGAGAAAATGGGAGGAGGAAGGGATGTTTGGTATGTTCACCACCTTATTTGTAAAAATAATAAAGGTGGAATACAGATAAATACCCTGTTTCCCTGAAAATAAGACCCAACCGGAAAATAAATCCTAGCATGAGCTTACAGGTTGCTCGTAATATAAGCCCTACCTCCCAAAATAAGACCCAGTTAAGATTGTCAGCCAGATGGATGCATTTGGTACTGTATTTCCCCAAATAAGACCTCATCAGAAAATAAGCCCTAATGCATCTTTTGGAGCCAAAAATTAATACAAGACCCGGTCTTATTTTCGGGGAAACACGGTATACGTCATATTCTTATTCTTTATCTACCCTATGGCTGAACATCCATATTGGGTGGCAGAAGATTCCCCCAATTCCAGCTGCCAACAACCTCAAAGAATGCCTCTATGCCACAGTTCTCTGATCAACGGGATCACACTGCTCTGGGGGATCAATGGAGGCACCAGCAGAGTTATTCCGAGCTTCAAATTTGTTTGGAGAACTTTTACAACTTCTTCGTGCTGTCCACAAGCTAAGCTCCATCCACAGACGAAACCCACTGAAGGGATTTACAAAGACACCCAGAGAAAGGGAGAGGGAGAGAGACAGAGAGAGGGGGGAGTGAGGGAGGGAGGGAGGGAGGGAGAGACAGAGACAGAGAACAGAGAGGGAGGGAGGGAGGGAGGGAGGGAGAGTCAGAGAGGGTGGGAGGGAGAGAGACAGAGACAGAGAGACAGAGAGAGAGGGAGAGAGACAGAGAGAGAGGGAGGGAGGGAGAGGGAGAGAGACAGAGACAGAGAGAGAGAGGGAGGGAGGGAGAGAGAGACAGAGAGAGAGGGAGAGAGACAGAGAGAGAGGGAGGGAGGGAGAGGGAGAGAGACAGAGACAGAGAGAGAGAGGGAGGGAGGGAGAGAGAGACAGAGAGAGAGGGAGAGAGACAGAGAGAGAGGAAGAGAGACAGAGAGAGAGACAGACAGAGAGGGAGGGAGGGAGAGAGACAGAGACAGAGAGAGAGGGAGGGAGGGAGAGAGAGAGAGAGAGAGAGAGAGAGAGACGGATGCACACAATATGAAACAAGGCCAAACGACTAAAACCGCAAAGGGATCAGAGGCCCAAACTCAGAAGACACCGTTCCGAACAAGCATCTGTGCTGTGAGCTATTAAGAAGGCCCTCGACAGATGCAATCTCGCCAGCCCCCTGATGCGGTTGGAAATACAGATGCAACCTCTTTCTTCTCTTAGACAAGGATTAATGAGAACCTGGGATGGCTTCGTAGACAAGCAAACAAGGGCTGTGAACTCTTCCAACATTGCAATTTGTCTTGGCCGATGATGGCTTATCGGGTGGTTCCCTTTTTCCCTCTCTCTCCTCACCAGATTATCTGGTGCCCCAGCCCATTAATCTCCTCCAACAAAACCATCATCATCATCATCATCATCATCATCAAAGGGGAGAAATATCCCTGGATCGCTGCCAGAGAGAAATTAATAGCCCTTTCCGAGCACCCTGGAGAACAGAGAGGAACCATTCCAGCCACACCTACTTAGCATTTCCTTTCAACCCCATCATAGAAATTTCAGCCCTGGCAGAATAATCAAGCCGAGATTTAATTGAGGCTCCATTTATCTTCATCGCCAAAGTTCACCAGCGAAGATGGAAAGCAGAGAAATGAAAAAAAAAACGAGAGGAGGGGGTGCTTGGGTGCTCTTGGCAGGAGAATTGAGGGATCTGGACTCACGCGCCCCCTCCCCTCTCATTTAATTTTTTTCTACTGGGTCCTTAAGTCCATGGGAAAAGTCCCATTGTGGTTGTGTTGCCAAACAATGACTAGCAAGCAAGAACGACAAATTGTTCAATGGCTGAGAATTGCTGGTTTGGTTAGGGCAGGGGGGGGTCAAACTCAAGGCCCCGGGGGCCAGATCTGACCCATGGGGGTGCTTAGATCTGACCTGTGGGGCTGCCTTGCAAACAGCAAAGGATCACTGCAGGCGGCCCCTGCAAGCTCCATTTTGCTGGCAAAGGGTTACAGGAAGCCTTCGCAGCCAAAAACGGAGCTCGGGCACCCATTTTTACTGGCAGAGTGCTAGGCCACTACAGGTGCCCCCAACATGAGCGATGTTGAGCTGGCCACACCCACCATGCCCCCCCACAGATCAAACAGAATCCTGATGTGGCCCTCAATAAAATTAAGTTTGACACAATAGAAAAAGAGAAGGACCAGGGAAGACATGATAGCAGTCTTCCAATATTTGAGGGGCTGCCACAGAGAGGAAGGGGGTCAAGCTATTTTCCAAAGCACCTGAAAGCCAGACAAGGAACAATGGATGGAAACTGATCAAGGAGAGATTCAACCTGGAAATAAGGAGAGATTTTCTGACAGTGAGAGCAATCAACCGATGGAACAGAAGTTGCCTTCGGAAGTTGTGAGAGCTTCATCACTGGAGGCTTTCAAGAGATTGGACTGCCTGGAGCTGCATTGGGTTTTTTCTTGTTGAAATAGAATACGTTTGTTTGAATGATTCTACCTAGAGGAGTGAATATCTTCTTGGTTGGATGTTATCTATATAAAGTCACACGGGGGGTAGGGGTGAAAAAAAGGGGGAAATTTTTTTTATTGTAAAACTTTTTCAATAAAAAAAAAAGAGATTGGACTGCCATTTGTCAGAAATGGAGTAGGGTCTCCTGCTTGGGTGTGGGGTTGGACTAGATGATCTAAAAGTTCCCTTCCAACTCTGTTAATCTGTTATTATTCTGTTATTCAGAAGTTGTGGGTGTTTCATC
>CM075968.1:36652185-36772185 GCA_038048745.1 Coluber constrictor foxii | reverse complement strand
AAGGCCAGCTCTTTCCGTTTCAAGCATTGCTGCCGCATGCAAAAAGGCCAGCTGATTATCACGCATGCCTGCGCGCCAGAAACCCGGAAGAGGAACGGGGCGACGCCGTGCCTGCCAGGCGACAAGGCTCCGGGTGCCATTTTGGGGCATGCGTGCCATAGGTTCACCATCACGGGGATAGGGTAATGCAGTGTTTCCCAAACTTGACCCTTTGAAGATGTATGGACTTCAACTCCCAGCATTCCTCAACCAGTCATACTGTCTGGGAATTCTGGGAGTTGAAGTCCATGCACCTTAAAATAGCCAAGTTTGGGAAACACTGGGGTAATGCATAAGATAGGATAGGATAGGAGTAGGGCAGGATGGGGAAATTAATAGGATGGGATGGGATGATGAATAGGCTAGGCTAGGATAATGGATGGGTATGGGATGGGATGGGATGGGATAGGACAGGGGTCAGCAACCTTAAACACTCAAAGAGCCACAAAGGTCCTAACCGGAAGCCCCCTATTTAATTCTGGAGTTGACCAGAAATCCAGTTCCCCCAACATAGAGTCTCTTCCTAGCATGGCATCCTTTTCCTTCTGCTGACCGGAAGTGCGGTTCCTTCACCATGGAGTCTCCTCCTAGCGTGCCGTCCTTTTTCCTCTTCCTGTCCTAACCAAAAGTCCTATCAATTGTAGAGCCGACCTGCGACAGGGAGCCGCAGCAGAGGGATGAAAGAGCCACATGCGGCTCCAGAGCCACGGGTTGCTGACCCTTGGTATAGGATAATTAATAGGATATGGATGGGATAGGATAGGCCAGGAAAAGGACAAATCAACTAATCTCTTGACATTAGATGAAGAGAGAGGTCCCTTCTTCTCGAAGAAGAGGAAAGCTGTTGACCTCACCTGTTATACAGCTGTTGGGAGTTGAAGGTGTAGAGCAAGTACAGGGTGTTCCTGCAAGGAAGACCAAGATCCAGAAAACCATGAAGATGGACCTCTTTTCCTAGAAGGACAGAAAGACCACAACATGTGACAATGCAACTGAGGGCTATGCTGTCCTTTATCTAATCATTCCCTAGGTAGCATGTCATCTCCCCAAGGTTTTTCCCACATACCATCACAGCCCTCTCCTTTACAGCCCAAGAAAACTAGGGAGGGTCCCTTCTGAACCTCTTGCCCCACCGACTGTCCAGCTGCAGGCTAAGCAGTCCCTTATCTGACCATTCCCCTGGGCATCATCTCTTCGCCCAGTCTCCCAAAGCCTTTTCCACATACCATTACAGACATATCCGTTACAGGCTGAGAAACTAGGGAGGGTCCCTTCTGTGAGTTTTTCCTCTGCCTATTATGCAGCTATGGGCTATGTAGTCTCTTAACTGTTCCCTAGACAACATCTCTTTTGTGTGCTTGTGTGTGTGTGGCATATGTGTTAATCTTGCAAGTACAATCCTCCTCCATCTCCTTTACATCTCCAAGAAACTAGGGAGGGTCTCTCCTGAGTCTCTCACCCTGCCCTCTATACAGCTGTGGGCTATGTAGTCTCTTATCTCACAGTCCCCCAGGCAGAATCTCTTCACTCTGTCTCCCAAGGTCTTTCCACCACCTTCTATTACAGGTGGAATAATTTTATGTGCCCTGAGAGAGGCCCATTTCAGCCCCTTGTTTCCCGAATCATATCCCGCACTCACCTTTAAAGAGATTTGTTCTCGAAGGGCTGAATTTGCATATGCAAATGTGCTGGCCATGCCCACGCAGAGGGCAATACCTGTAAGGGAAAGAGAGAGCACTCAATCTGACATCTGATAATTAATAGTTGTTTCATTCTCTGTTTCTAGGTGTTATTCTTTGGTTCCTATGCACCAGGAAGGAATTTCGCCTCTCTGCTTCATCCGGGTTCAAAGAAGCAAGAGAACCAAATAGCAGAATAAAAGAATTAGAGAATTGGAAGGGATTTTAAGAGTAAAGGTAAAGGTTCCCCTCGCACATATGTGCTAGTCGTTCCTGACTCTAGGGGGCGCTGCTCATCTCCGTTTCAAAGCCAAAGAGCCAGCGCTGTCTGAAGACATCTCCGTGGTCATGTGGCCGGCATGACTCAACGCCAAAGGTGCATGGGGCACTGTTCCCTTCCCACCAAAGGTGATCCCTATTTTTCTACTTGCATTTTTCTTACGTGCTTTTGAATTGCTAAGTTGGCAGAAGCTGGAACGAGTAACGGGAGCTCATCCCGTTAGGCGGCACTAGGGATTCGAACTGCTGAACTGCCGACCTTTTGATCGAGAAGCTCAACGTCTTAGCCACTGAGCCACTGCATCCCCTGGAAGGGACCTTAGAGGTCTTCTAAACCAACTCCCTGCTCAAGAAGAAGACCCTATACCACTGCAGACAAATGGTTGTCCAATCTCTTCTTGAAAACCCACAACTTCCGGAGGCGAGCCGTTCCACTTAATTTTTCTATCGAAAGGAAATTTCTCCATAGTTCTCGGTTGTTTCTCTCCTTGATTGGTTTCCATCTGTTGCTTCTTTTCCTGCCCTTGGGTACTCTGGAGAATAGGTGGACTCTCTCTTCTTCGCGGCAGCCCCTCAAATATTGGAAGACTGCTATAACTGGTGCCAGGAGACGTTGGACCCCTAGTTGGTTAACCAAGCACTTTTATTCAGCAAGACAGAATTGGCCAGAGTTTAAATAAATACTAATGCATAATAAATGCTGTATGTGTTGTGGCCTGTCGGCTGCTGGCCCCTTTAGCAGCCGAATCAGAGGAAGAGAAAGAGGCAGCATGGGAGTCAGGACCAGGAGAGAGAGAGAGAGAGAGAGAGAGGGAGGGAGGGAGGGAGGGAGGGAGGGAGGGAGGGAGGGAGGGAGGGAGAGAGAGAAAGATGCACACAATATGAAACAAGGCCAGACGACTGCAACTGCAAAGCGATCAGAGGCATGGGAATCAGGACCAGGAGAGAGAGAGAGAGAGAGAGAGAGAGAGAGAGGGGGAGGGAGGGAGGGAGGGAGGGAGGGAGAGAGAGAGAGAGAGAGAGAGAGAGAGAGAGAGAGAGAGAGAGAGAGAGAGAGAGAGAGACGGAGCTTGGACTGTCCATCAGCCCTCAAATGGAGAGTCAACAGCCCCCAGGACTGGAGGTGGCTGATGAGGAAGAGGAGGAACAGCTGGGTCCAGTGCCTGATGTGCGGATGCACAGAAGGGAGAGGAGAGGAGAGCAGTGGAAATCCATGGGCTGGTCCTTGGGACAGAAGAGCCACCGCTGCTAGCAAAGCCCCCTCTAGCTCTGGGGATAAAAGGCAGGGGGTGGAGATGAATAGATGTGGCAGACAACTATTCATCTCCCTGCCGGATGGACTGTGATGATGATTTATTTATTCCTAATAAAGGAATCTTTGAGTTAACTTCAGAGGGTTTGTCGCAGTGATGGCAAACCTTTTTGCCGTCGCGTGCCAAAAGTAGGGGGAGCGCAGGGGGGGTTAGGGTTAGCATGCACACGTGCCCACACCCATAATGCAATGCCCTCCTGCGCACCCTGCTCCCGCACATGTGACCTAGTGTTGCCCCACCCCCTGCGCATGTGAGCACCCTCACACACACACACACACACACACACACCGTGCATGCATGCACAACCCCCCCCCCACGCCCCATTTTGGGCCTAGCAGGCCTCCCTGAAGCCTACGGAAGCCAGAAATGGACCGTTTCCAGAATCCTGTTTTTCGCCCTCCCCAGGCACCAGAGGCTTTCCCTGAGCCTGGGGAGGGTAAAAACAGCCTCCCGCAGGCTGGAAATGGCTTGCTTCTGGACTTCCAGGAGGCCTGTTTTTCGCTCTCCCAGAGCCTCCACGCAAACCCTGTACTTACCTGGCATTCAAAACGGGCCATGTGGAGACTCCTGGAAGGGGTGGTATGGGCGGGGTCAGCTGAAAATCAGCTGGCCGGCACACACACATGCGTTTGGGGAGATGGTCAGAAGAGTTTGATTTTAAAAAAAGGAAATGCACAAATGCATGCAAACCACAATTGGGAAGAACCATCTCTCTCTCTCTCTCTTCTTCCACGAAGCCCCTTACCCAGTTTGTGCTGGAAACAAACTTTCGCCAGCAGGATCACGATGAAGGGCAGGCCGTCCTGCAACCAGGAGATGACCGCCTTCATCTCGGGAAGGGCCGGGGCCGGGGTGCCAGGCGGCTCATCGGGGGTCTCTTCAGGATGCCCATGGCGGTCAGCGCCACTCATATGGAGCAAGGAGGAGCCTCTCGGGTGGCTGTGGTGGTAATGATGCGGTTGCCGATAGTGATAGAGCCCCACCTCCGTCCGGCTTGGCCCCTCCTCCCGAGCAGCAGGCATCTGGATAAAGACCTCGCCTCCTCCGGCTGAGGACCCCAGGAGCAAACTGGATTGGAAAGGGGTGGCCGAGATACTGCCTGATGGGATTCCCCCCAGCCCCGAGAAGAGCTGTTGAGGGGAGGGGGCTTCCGTCTTCAGGCTTTCGAAAACGCCCCCTTCGTCCACGCTGGTCTCCGAGTTGATGGCTTGGTTCCGGTTTCTGGAAGACAGGAGGGAGGAAGAGGGGTTGGAGGAAAGAGTCCAGCTCGTCCTCGACTTACGACCACAATCGAGTGGTCGGTTATGTCACTAAGTGAGACATTGGTTAAGTGGGTCTCACCTCTCTTTTCTTGCCACATTTTTTTAATTGAATCAATTAATAACATGGTTGTTAAAGTGAAATCTGTCTTCGCCCAGATTTGGGTAGTGCAAACGAGACAACTGTTAAGTGAGGTTTGGCCCCATTTCACCACCTTTCTTGTCTCCGTTGTTAAGTGAATCACTGCTGTTCATAAGTCAGGACCCCGGTCGTGAAGTGAATATGGCTTCCCCATTGTGAACCCCCACCCCTGCCGGGACATTGCAACCGTCGTAAATCTGAGATAGTTGTCAGGCGTCCGAATGCAAATCAGGTGACCGTGGGGATGGCTGCAACGGTCATAAGTATGAAAAAAGGGTCGTAAGTCACTTTTCCCCAGGCCGTTGTTAACTTCAAATCGTCACTAAGTGAACTACCTGCACGGCTCTGATCATTTTGCCTTCTTCTTCTATTTGAATTGTTACCATTTGGAGTGGATGTTGCTTTAATTCCCAGGGTTTTGCAGGGAAAGCGTTGAGATTTGCCAAGAGTTACAACAAAAAAAGAAAAATAATAAATAAATAGTCCTTTTCATTGCAGCTTAGAACCACACAAACGGTTCTTTAAAGCTGTAAAGTATGATTTTACAAAGCACAGAGTCTGGCTTGGGAATTCTGGGATTTGAAGCCTACAGGCCTTAAAGTGGCCAATTTTTTGGTGGGGGGGGAGAGAACCACATTGTGCTATATCCAGTTGTGAAATTCAATTTTTTTTACTACCAGTTCTGTGGGCGTGGCTTGGTGGGCGGGCGTGATAGGGAAGGATACTGCAAAATCTCCATTCCCTTCCCACTCCAGGGGAAGGATGCCGCAAAATCCCCATTCCTCCCCATTCCTGGGGAAAGGATACTGCAAAATATCCATTCCCACCCCACTCCAGGGGAAGGATGCTGCAAAATCTCCATTCCCACCCCTCTCCAAGGGAAGGATACTGCAAAATCTCCATTCCCTTCCCACTCCAGGGGAAGGATGCTGCAAAATCTCCATTCCCACCCCACTCCAGGGGAAGGATGCTGCAAAATATCCATTCCCACCCCACTCCAGGGGAAGGATACTGCAAAATCTCCATTCCTACCCCGCTCCAGGGGAAGGATACTGCAAAATCTCCATTCCCACCCCACTCCAGGGGAAGGATGCTGCAAAATCCCCATTCCTCCCCATTCCTGGGGGAAGGACATTGCAAAATCTCCATTCCCACCCCACTCTGGGGCGAGGCAGAGGTGATATTTGCCGGTTCTCCAAACTACTCAAAATTTCTGCTACCATTTCTCAGAACCTGCTGGATTTCACCCCTGGCTATATCCTTCATTCAGTTCCAAAAAGCTCCCAAACCATATTAAATGAGGAAACAATCTTGCAAAAAAAAAAAAACAAATACAGAAACACCGTATCTCTTCCCTTTCTCCTAAAAAAACAGAATGTATCATTGGTGATAGTATATTTGTCTTCCTTTGCAGTTTGCTACTTTTTTTTTTTTATCTAGTCTAGTAAAAAGAAGGACGAGGGGAGACATGATAGCAATCTTCCAATATCTCAGGGGCTGCCCCAAAGAAGAGGGAGTCAAGCTCTTCTCCAAAGCACCCGAGGGCAGGACAAGAAGCAATGGGTGGAAACCTTCCTCCTCCTTTTCCTTCTCCTCACCTTCCTCTTCGTCTTCCTCCTCCTCCCTCCCTCTCCCTCCTCTTTCTCCTCCTCTTCTTCCTCCTTTTCCTCCGCTTTCCCCCCCCCCCTCGTCCTCTTTCTCCTTCTCTTCTTTCTCCTCCTCCTCCTTCTTTCTCCTTTTCCTCTTCGGGGACAGGAGGCTAAAACATAGGAAGAACAGTTGCAGGAACTGGGTATGTCTAATTTAATGAAAAGAAGGACTAGGGGAGACAGGATAGCAGTCTTCCAATATCTCAGGGGCTGCCCCAAAGAAGAGGGAGTCAAGCTATTCTCCAAAGCACCTGAGGGCAGGACAAGAAGCAACGGATGGAAGCTAATGAAGGAGAGAAGCAACTTAGAACTAAGGAGAAATTTCCTGACAATCAGAACAATTAATCAGTGGAACAACTGGCTGAATCCCACCAATTGGTTATGAAAAACGGTCATAAGTCGTAAGTTTTTTTCAGTGCCATTGTAATGGTCGCAAATCAAATCGTTGTAAGTCGAGCACTGTCTCTACCAGCCCGTCCTCTAACGCGAAAGACACATTCAGTGGACAGAAAAGGAACGTCCCACGGGGGAAAGGGGTTGAAAAAAATATATATACTTTGGCAACGTTCTGCAACCTTGCAAAATCTCCCTGGATTGTTCAACCCTTTGGAGATTTCTAAGTTTAGAGCTGCCGCTGGCATTCAGGGAATTCGCCCCACTCTTACCTTCTCCCCAAAGCTTTCCGTGGTTCCAAGCCCTCCTCGCTCGATATCACAAGTATGCAAAACCCTCCCTGGGCGCCACTTTCTATCCTGTGGTTTCTAAACTGAGATTTTTATAGCTAGTCTCCAAGGCCAGGCTGGCATCTATACACAACATGGGGTTTTAGCAACAAGGTAAAAGAAAAATCCTGTCGAAATGGCCCGATATTGGACGAAGGTCAACTAGTTTTAATCCTATTTATTTCACATGCTTTTTTTTTTTTTTTACAAATAGCCTATGTTTCTACGGCCTCTTTTATACTTATTTTGCCTGCTTGGTGTTGAACGTTAGACGTTGTGGGAGCTTTATCCCTGGAGGCTTTCCAGAAGAGACTGGACTGCCATCTGTTAGAAATGGTGTAGGGTCTCGGGGGGTTGGACTAGATCCATGATGGCGAACCTGTGGCACGTGGAGCTATATTGGTGGGCACTCAAGCTGAGCTATATTAGTGAGCACTCATGCATGCGCCGGCCAGCTGATTTTCAGGCCTTCTGGGCCCACGGAAGTCAGGAAACACACTGTTTCTGGCCTCCGGACGGTCTCAGTAGAGGGTGTATGAGGAAGGCCTGTTTTTCACTCCCCCAGGCTCCAGAGCCTTTCTAGGAGCCTGGGGAGGGCAAAAACGGCCTTCCCCAGCCCTCTGGAGGTCCTCCAGAGGCCGGAAATGGACCGTTTCCCAACTTCTGGTTCCACCGGAAGTCCAGTGGCCCACCATGCCATCGCATGTGGGGGGAGTGCGGGGGATCATGCACATATGTGTGGGAGGGGGGTTGCGTGTGCATAGAATTATTGGTGGGGGCAGGGCACATAGAATTATGGGTGTGGGCATGCGTGTGTGCGAAACTCCCCCCCACACACGCTCCCCCTGCTTTTGGCACTCGATGGCAAAATGGTTAGCAATCACTGGAGTAGATGATCTACAATTTCCCTTCCAACTCTGTTAATCTGAATTTATTTAAGATAATCAAAGGTCTGGAGACTAAAACATACAATGCATGGTTGCAGGGACTGGATATGGCTAGTCTGGTGAAGAGAAGGACCAGGGGAGACAGGATAGCAGTCTTCCAATATTTGAGGGGCTGCCACAGAGAGGAGGGGGTCAAGCTATTTCTCAAAGCACCTGAGGATGGAAGCTGAACAAGGAGAGAATCAACCTAGAAATAAGGAGAAATTCGGTGATCTGGTAGTAACCAGGAAGTAATGTCTTTTTAAAAAAAATTTTTATTTATTTTTAATTTGATTTATAAGCCGCCCTTCTCCGGAGACTCAGGACGGCTTACAATGAGTTAAGCAATAGCCTTCATACTTTTGTATATTTTATACAAAGTCAGCTTATTGCCCCCACAAACTGGGTCCTCAATTGACCTACCTTAGAAAGGATGGAAGGCTGAGTCAACCTTGAGCCTGGGGAGATTCGAACTGGTGTAATTGCAGACAGCTGAATGTTCTTTCTTTCTTTCTTTCTTTCTTTCTTTCTTTCTTTCTTTCTTTCTTTCTTTCATTCTTTCTTTCTTTCTTTCTTTCTTTCTTTTTTTCTTTCTTTCTTTCTTTCTCTTTCCTTCCTTCCTTCCTTCCTTCCCTCCTTCCCTCCTTCCTTCCTTCCTTTCTTCTTTTTTTAATTAGATTTATATGCTGCCCTTCTCCGGAGACTCAGGGCGGCTTACAATGCGTTAAGCAATAGCCTTCATACTTTTGTATATTTTATACAAAATCAGCTTATTGCCCCCACAAACTGGGTCCTCAATTGACCTACCTTAGAAAGGATGGAAGGCTGAGTCAACCTTGAGCCTGGGGAGATTCGAACTGGTGTAATTGCAGACAGCTGAATGTTCTTTCTTTCTTTCTTTCTTTCTTTCTTTCTTTCTTTCTTTCTTTCTTTCTTTCTTTCTTTCTTTCTCTTTCCTTCCTTCCTTCCTTCCTTCCCTCCTTCCTTTCTTCTTTTTTTAATTAGATTTATATGCTGCCCTTCTCCGGAGACTCAGGGCGGTTTACAATGAGTTAAGCAATAGCCTTCATACTTTTGTATATTTTTTATACAAAGTCAGCTTATTGTCCCCACAAACTGGGTTTTACCTTCTGCGCATGCGCAGGTTTTGCTCAAGCCCAGGTGTGTGTGCACATGTGGCACACATGTGCAGAGTGTGCACTTCCAAACTGGTAAGGAAGGTAAATAGATTTCACCCCTGGTTTAATCCACAAGTAGGACGGCCTCCATGAAATAAGCTCAGGGTGGTTGGAGAAACTGGTGGAGGCCAACAGCCAATGGGATTCCCGAGAGTGGTGCTTTCAGACAGGTGAATAGTTATTAAAAAATAATAAACTTTTCTCCAAAGCAACAGAAGGCAAGACAGGAAACAATGGATGGAAACGAATCAAGGAGAGAAGCAACCTGGAATTAAGGGGAAACCTCCTAACAGCGAGGACAATTAAACATTGCAACAACTTGCCTTCAGAAGTTGTGAGTGCTCCCAACACTGGAGGTTTTTAAGAAAGAGATTGGACAACCATTAGTCTGAAATGGTGTAGGGTCTCCTGCGTGAGCAGGGGGTTAGACTAGATGACCTCCAAGGGTCCCTTCCAACTCTTATTGTTCTAATGTTCGACTTGAAAGAGGTGCTTTTCAACAGCCAAATTGTTCAGTGGGTTGGTATTCAGGGAACTGTCTTGCAAATTAGTCTGAAATGGTATAAGGCAGTGGTGGGTTTGAAATTTTTTTTACTACCAGTTCTGTGGGCGTGGCTTGGTGGGCATGGTATGGCTTGGTGGGCGTGGCTTGGTAGGTGTGGCAGGGGAAGGTGACTGCAAAATGCCCATTTCCTCCCGATCAGCTGGGACTTGGGAGGCAGAGAATAGATGGGGGCGGAGCCAGTCAGAATTTTTACTACCGGTTCTCCAAACAACTCAAAATTTCCGCTACCGGTTCTCCAGAACGGGTCAGAACCTGCTGAAACCCACCTCTGGTGTAAGATCTCCTCCTTGAGCAGAGGTTGGACTAGATGACCTCCAAGGTCCCTTCCGATTCTGTGATTCTGCTGTTAAAACAATCTGTGCTTATTTCTTTAAATGACAGCCCTTGATGTATTATTGTAACATTAATAGCAATAGTCCTCAAGACTTATATACCGCTTCACAATGCTTTACAGCCCGCTCTAAGCGGTTTACAAAGTCAGCCTCTTGCCCCCAATAATCTTGGTCCTCATTTTACCCACCTCGGAAGGATGGGAAGGCTGAGTCAACCTTGAGTCTGGGGAGATGTGAATTGCCAAATTGCAGGCAGCCGGCAGGCAGCAGAAGTAGCCTGCAGTACCGCACTCTGACCACTGCGACACCGTGGCGCATTAACGTGTGATATAGTTTAATCCAGGCGTCTTCAAACTTGGCCATTTGAAGGCTTTGTGAACTTCAACTCCCAGAATTCCCCCCAGCCAGCAGGTTTGGTATTGGATGATCTTGTGTAAGGCCTGGTGTTGCCTGCTGCAACAGGTGTGCCTTGGGGCATCGCTCACCTGTACGAACGATGGCGCCCTTACCTTTCAGGCGGAAGGCTGTCGGTGATGCTGCTGTGACGTCGCTGCATCTTTCTCAGCACTTTGAAACACAACACGCTCCACATCAACGTGGGAGGTCAGGGACGCCTGGGGTAAGAGAGGATGATGGGCTTCCAAGGATGGTGCTGGGCCCCCAAAGACATAGCAAGGGAGTCCCACCTGCAACGAAGAGCAGCCAAAGGGCCGCAGCGTGACTCAAGAGATAAAAATCAAACTTCCCCAACTACGAACGTTTCCACTACATTTGGCAGACATTAAGATTTTTATCCTGCCTTTATTATTTCATAAGTCAGGGTGGCAGGCACTGATAATATTCCCTCCTCTTCCTATTTGCCCCCACAGCAATAATTCTGTGATATGAGTTGGGGGGAGAGAGAGGGGCTGGCCCAAAGTCACCCAGCTGGCTTTTATGGCTAAAGTGGAACTAGAACTCACCATCACCTGGTGAATGACCTAAAGTCACCCAGGCAGCTTTCATAGCTAAAATGGGACTAGAACTCACCGTCTCCTGGTGAGTGGCCCAAAGTCACCCAGCTGGCTTTTATGGCTAAAGTGGAACTAGAATTCACCATCACCTGGTGAATGACTTAAAGTCATCCAGGCAGCTTTCATGGCTAAAATGGGACTAGAACTCACCATCTCCTGGTGAGTGGCCCGAAGTCACCCAGCTGGCTTTTATGGCTAAAGTGGAACTAGAACTCACCATCACCTGGTGATTGACTTAAAGTCATCCAGGCAGCTTTCATGGCTACAATGGGACTAGATCTCACCATCTCCTGGTGAGTGGCCCAAAGTCACCCAGCTGGCTTTCATGGCTAAAGTGGAACTAGAACTCACCATCACCTGGTGAATGACCTAAAGTCACCCAGACAGCTTTCATGGCTAAAATGGGACTAGAACTCACCATCTCCTGGTGAGTGGCCCAAAGTCACCCAGCTGGCTTTCATGGCTACGGTGGGACTAGAACTCATCCTCTCCTGGTGACCGGCCCAAAAATTTGTCTCCAGGGTTGCATTCTGGCAAAGCTTCAGCTCACTCCAGGTCAGGAACCCCTCAACATCAGACAGAGGTGTGGGGGTGGGGTGGGGTAGATGTAAGAATGCTTGGGAATATTTGGAGTGCGGGGAGGGGGGAAAAGGGGGGTAGGAGGGCCCTTCTCTTTCGGTCTAGCCTAGAATTTCAGTAACATGGAAAGGCAGGAAATTGAAAGCTGAGGCTCCATTGAGGAGGAAAGGAGGGGGACAGGGAAGGCCAAGATCTCCGCTTCGCTTCCAGCATCCCAGCATCCGCCCCCGCCCCCCAAAACCGGCGATCTTCCTCCGGATTTTCCTTTTTTGATCCCCCCTCTTTCCCACCCACCCACCCACCCAAGAGAATCGCAAGAGAACGAAACAAAAGATAAGGCTTCCCCCACTCCGCGCCGCGAGTCGTGTAGGGGAAGGCGGGTGGGGTAGCAATTTTTACCTGGTTTCCCCCGGAGCCGGCCGGTCTGACCCTCCCCCAGCTTTTCTCTTTTTTCCCCTCCCCCCACCTTTCGCCAGCCGTGCATGTGACTTCCGACTCCGCCCTTCCCCGGGCATTTACTGCGGAGACCCGGAGCAGCCCATCTCGGTTTTCTCTGGCCTTTTTGCGCAGGGCGAAAGCAAGGGAAGGAGGGGCGCGCGGGGTGGGGTGGGGGGACCGCAGGGTTGCTTCTCCTCCCCCCTCTCTCTTTTTTCCCCCCACCCCTCTCCCTCCTTCTTCCTTCTTCCAAGGGCCTCTCGCCCTGCTTAATTCGGATCGCCCTCTCCTTAAACCGGATCAGCTCCTCTTCCTTTTATCCGTTTCCAGCGTTTCGTTCTCTTTCCTTGTCCCCCCAACTTTCTAGTGGGCTTCGGGGAAAGCCGGAGGAGGGGGGGCTGTTCTCCTGGGCAGGGGTGGGGAGAGGGTCTTCTTGCTTGCAACTCCCACCGCCGACCCCTTTTCTCTTGCCTTCAGCCCCCCACCCCCCTTAAGGGTCTCTCTAACCGGGGTGGGGTAGGGGGCTCCCAGGGGCTGACTGCCCTGGGAATGGGGCGGGGGACGCGCTTTCCCCCCTCTCAGCCCCCGAGGCCAAGGAAGGAGCCGATCCACCGCCTTGTAGCCCCGGCGCCCGGGAGACGCGCGCTCGCTGGCTCGGAGCCTCTTTCCCGATGGTGCAGCTGGTAGCGTTGGTTTGGCGAAGGTTGTTGCGGAAGCGGTGGGTCCTGGGCATCGTCTTCGGGCTGTCCCTCATCTACTTCCTTAACAGCACCTTCAAGCAGGTCAGTGGCGCTTGGAAGTCCCGTGGGGGTGGAAGTGACCGGGGCACTTTTCTTCTTCTCAACAGCCCTGCGAGGGAGGCCGGTGGGCAGACTGGCAGAAGGAGACAGGCGGAGAGGGCTTTTGGAGGCTGAAAGGGCCTGGAACGGGGGTCCTTAACGGATCCTGTTTGATCCCCGGAGCAAGTCTGGCCTAAGGAGGTTAAAGCCCAGGCTAGAAACTGGGAGACTGTGAGTTCTAGTTCTGCTTAAACAGGCTGGGTGGCTTTGGTCCAATCCCCAGGAGGTGGTGAGTTCTAGTTCCGCCTTAGGCCTTGAGACAAGTCATCAAGTGGTTGTGAGTTTCAGTTCCATCCAGGGGTGAAATCCGACAGGTTCTGTCGAACTGGTAGCGGAAATGTTGAGTAGTTCGGAGAACCGGCAAATACCGCCTCTGGCTGGCTCCAGAATGGGATGGGAATGGGGATTTTGCAGTATCCGTCCCCCAGGAGTGGGGTGGGAATGGAGGTTTTGCAGTATCCTTCCCCTGTCACGCCCACCAAGCCACGCCCACAGAACTATAGTTTTTTTAAAAAATTGGATTTCACCACTGAGTTCCATTTTAGTCTTGAAAGCTGGCTGGGTGAATCCTAGAGCTGGAAGGGACATTGGAGAGGTCCTCTACTCCAACCTCTTGCTGAAGCAGAAAGACCCACTCTACACTTTCAAACAATCCTTTCTTGAAAATCTCCAGCGATGGAAGAGCACTCACAATTTCTGGAGGGAAGCCATTCCACTGATTAATTGTCCTTATTGTTGGGAAATTTCTCCTTCGTTCCAAGTTGGAGCTTTTCTTTAATCAGCTTCCACCCATTGCTTCTTCTCCTGCCTTCAGGTGCTTTGGAGGTAGCTAGACTGAAAGTTGCATTAGAAGGGGGAATATATATATATTCCCCCTTCTAATATATATATATATAAAGTAAGAAATGTAGGTCTTTGGTTATTCGGGTTTTCTCCCGCGTAGAATTGGATGTGTCTTGGCGACTTTTCGACGGAGTCTCATTTGTCATCTTCAGGCTAGTGTTCTCGGCTTCGTGCTTCCAGGAGCAATGAAGCCGAGAACACCAGCCTGAAGATGACGAATGAGACTTCGTCGAAACGTTGCCAAGACACTTCCAATTTTACGTGGGAGAAGACCCGAATAACCAAAGACCTACATACAAACACCCGCGAAAACCACAGAAATATATATATATATATATATATGTATGTATGTATGTATGTATGTATATATGTATATGTATATGTATATGTATATGTATATGTATATGTATATGTATATGTATATGTATATATATATATATGAGGGGGGGAATAGATATTGTACCTTTAGAGGGAGGATACAGGAGATGTAGGTGTGGCTAACTGATGATGGCTAATGAGCCAGAAATAGCTATATAAGTCTCTCACTATGCAGCACAAAATCTGCTGGCTGCCAGAATGAAAAGAAGGAAAAAAAGCCCCAGAAAGTAGTGAATGTGATTTCACTCAACTAGGGTTGCAGAAAAATCTTGGTTACGTAGGAAAAACCATGTTTCCCCAAAAATAAGACCACCTCTGAAAATAAGCCCTCCCCGACAGTGGTGGGTTGCCCCCGTTTTGGACCAGTTCTATAGAACCAGTAGTAAAACTGACGTCATCAGGATGCACGCATGCATGCGTGCGGCCCCATTGTGAACCGGTAGGAAAGGTAAGTAGAACCCACTCCTGCTTCCTGAAAATATTTAAACGCATGCGCAGCTGGTCCCTGCCATTTCCTCTGGTTTGGGTTAGGAGCCTGGATAGCTCAGCAGACTAATGCATTGTAATTTAACTCCAGCTGTCCGCAGTTAGTAAGTTCGAATCTCACCAGGCTCAAGGTTGACTCAGCCTTCCATCCTTTCTAAGGTCGGTCAATTGAGGACCCAGTTTGTGGGGGCAATAAGCTGACTTTGGAAAATATACAAAAGTACGAAGGCTGTTGCTTAACGCATTATAACTCAGACTCCGCCCTGAGTCTCCGGAGAAGGGCGGCATATAAATCTAATTTAAAAAAAAGACAGAGCTGGAAATCAGGTAAGACGGCAAGAGGAACCCCGTCTTGCTCCATGTGCCCCAAAATAATAAGACCTCCCTGAAAATAAAGCCAAGCGCTTATTTCAGGGTTCAAAAAGAAATATAAGACAGGGTCTTATTTTCGGGGAAACAGGGTAACTTAACAAATGCAGTGATCTCCTTAACAACGTTGGCGGGAAAAGTCATAAAACGGGGCAAAACACGCTTCAGAAACATTTCACAAGACAATGGACTCTTTCATCCTACTCCACAAAAGAAAATCCAAACATCTTTTCGGGTTTCACATGTCTCGTTTTTGCCTTTAGGAAGAGAGAGTGCTGCGGGATCGGAATTTCCCCCAAGCTCAAGATGAAAATCGCCCCATCGCCTGGAAAGTCCATTTCAGCTTGGGGAATAGCAGCCAGCCGAACAACCAATGCCGGAATTCTGTCCAAGGAAAATTGTTGATCACGGATGAGTTGGGTAAGGTTCTCACGAATGAAGGCGAATACACCTGTCCCGGGATAATGTTGGCCCTTCGTTCTTCCTTCCCCGTTTCTTTTTTTCCTTGTTTTTTTTTTTAAATTAATAATTAATTGATAATCCCCAAATTGAAAATGCACGACGGCCGATAAAAATGACCGTGCCTCTGAACCTTTGCCAAAAACTCAAAATAACCGATTCCTTTGGAATCTCTGAAAGCCGCTTCCAAGGTTGGGTGGAATCAGTTTTCAGCCCGATATTTTGGCTTCTGCGCTGTGGCGCAGAGCCTTCTGTTCTCCTTCTGCTCAGCCTCACCTGGCGGGTCTTTTGAGACAGGCTACATCTGTGAAAGGAAGGACCTGCTGGTGAACGGGTGCTGCAATGTGGAGGCGCCCGGTGTCAAGTTGTACAGCTGCGACAGCTGCCTGCCCAGCGGATGTTGCAGTGTCTATGAGGCCTGTGTGTCCTGCTGCTTACAGCCCAACAAGGTAAATGGGTGTAAAGGGATGTGCGAAGGACCTTGGGAGAGGAAGGGAAGAGTTGCAATGGGCGAGAACGTCATAAACTACGGTCATAGAATCTCAGGGTTCTATAAATGTGCGCTTGGCCAGGTGCCCAAAATTCAGTCACATGACCATGGAGGAAGCCAGGACATCAGAACTATGAAAGCAGGACATAAATCCTACCTATACAGCCATACCTCGGTACTCGACGGCTTTAAAACTCGTCGCATTTTGACATGAAAATTTTGTCCCGCTACTCGTCATTTGGTACTTGACGCTAGAAGAACCAAACCCTAGAACAGTGATGGTGAACCTTTTTGGCATTGAGTGCTGATATGGAAGCATGTGTGTACGGGGGGGGCGCCAGAAGAGCAGCTCCTTGGCGCGCATGCACCGGGAAAGCTCAGCTTCCCGGTGCACGTATAGACACTGGGGAGCTGCTGTTCTAGTTTCCAGTGTTCCCGTACGTGCGAAGACCAGCTGGCTGGTGCATGTGCTTGCCGAAACCCGGAACAGCAACGGCCGATGGCTGGCGTGCCTGGAGAGATGGCTCTGCGTGCCACTTCCAGCACATGTGCCATAAATTCACCATCAAGGCCCTAGAACTGTTATGGGGAACCTCTGGCATGCGTGCCACAGTTGGCACGCAAAGCCCTCTGGGCACGTGAGCCATCGCCCGAGCTCAGCTCCACCGGACATGTGTGCGTGCCTCCCACTGGCCAGCTGATTTTCGGGTCTGCTGTGCATGCGTGGGTGGTGGGGCGCATGTGAAGGGGTCATGCATTGCGTTATGGTTTATAAGTGCAGGAAGCCTACTAGACCCAAATGGAGCACGGGGGTGCGGTGCAGCACCTCCCCCTCCACGGTCCGTTTTTGCTCTCAGTAGGGTGCAGGGAGGCCTACTAGGCCCAAAATGGGGCACAGGGGGAACCATTTGTGCATCTGCAGGGGGCCTGGGGCGGGGGGTTGCGCATGCATTGCATTATGGCACACAACAACAAAAAGGTTCACCACCACTGCCCTAGAACAGTGATGGCTAGCCGTTTTGCCATCGCGTGCCAAAAGTGGGGGGAGCACGGGGGTGTGTGTCCATGCGTGCATGTGCCCACATCCATAATTCAGTGCGCCCCGCCCCCCATGCATGATCCCCACTTTTGGCACACAATAGCATGGTGGGCCTGGTAGGGCTGTTTTTCGCCCTCCCCAGGCTCCAGAGCCTTTTGAGGAGCCTGGAGAGGGCAAAAATAGCCTTCCCCCCAGCCTCCCCCCAGAGGCGCTCCGGAGGCCGGAAACAGCCGGTTTCCTGACTTCCAGTCCCACCGGAGCTGAGCTCGGTGAACACTCGCGTACCCACCGATATGGCTCCGCGCGCCACCTGTGGCACCCATGCCATAGGTTCGCCATCACAGCCCTAGAGCTTGTCAGTATCGGCTGCCACGTGACTCGCGACCCTTTCTGGCCATAACAAAAGGTCATTGGTTAAGCCACATGGATTGCTTGGTACTTGTGTTTAGTAGCTGCAGTCGTCCCGCTTCCCAGAAACAATTAACAGCGAGTAATTCCTGGGAGACGATTGGCTGATTCATGTCGTAGGGAGAGGAGTTAAATGAAACCCTTCTCCATTGGGCACTTCTGGTTTTCGTGAGCTTCCTGATTATTATTATTATTATTATTATTATTATTATTATTATTATTATTATTATTATTATTATTATTATTTCCCCGTCTTCTTGCCTTTATAGCAACAGCTCCTTGAGCATTTTCTAAACCGAGCGGCGGTGGCCTTTCGGAATCTCTTCATGGCTGTGGAAGATCACTTTGAGCTCTGCCTGGCCAAGTGCAGGACCTCCTCCCAGGTAATAAGGGAAGGGAAATTGGGCGGGGGCTCCATCGCTGGAGGTTTTTCAAGAAGAGATCGGACAGCCATTTGTCCGGAATGCGATAGAGCAGATCTGGGCATTTTGGAGCCATTGGGCCACACCTGGCCCTTTGACTGATCCTGTTTTGCTCACGTGAGGACAATCAGAAATTAGAAATCAAATGTAAATTAAGGGCATGCCATGTGATTCCACGTTATCATAGCCTTATGGTAATATGTATTCTTGCTGGTTGCAGCTTATCGAATTTTCTTCTTCTTCTTCTTCTCCTCCTCCTCCTCCTCCTCCCCCCCTTCTTCTTTTTCTCCTCCTTCACCCTTTCTTCTTTCTTCTTCTTCCTCCTCCTCCTCCTCTTCTTCTTTCTCCTCCCCATCCCCTTCTTCTTTTCTCCTCCTCCTTCACCCTTTCTTCTATCTTCTTCTCCTTCCTCCTCCTCCTCTTCTTCTTTCTCCTCCCCATCCCCTTCTTCTTTTCTCCTCCTTCATCCTTTCTTCTATCTTCTTCTCCTTCCTCCTCCTCTTCTTCTTTCTCCTCCTCCTCCTCCTCTCCTTCTTCTTCTTCCTCTTCCTCCTCCTCTTCTTTTTCTCCTCCTCCTCTTTCACCCCTTCTTCTTCTTCTTCTTCTTCTTCTTCTTCTTCTTCTTCTTCTTCTTCTTCTTCTTCTTCTTCTTCTTCTTCTCTTTCCTCTTCCTCCTCCTCTTCCTCTTCCTCCTTTGTCTCCTCTACCATCTCCTCCTCCTCCTGTTTCCCAGACCAACTGGACTGTTTTTTCCCTTGAGAAACAAGAAGAAAATGTTTTGCTTCTCATCCAAGAAGCTTCATTACTTTTGGCAGGATGGGGGTGGGGGAGTGGGGTGGGTGGACTATGGAGGGATGTTTCCCAGAACTTAAAAATGCCCCATCCCCCTTTTGCCTGACTAATAGTTCTTGCATGTTTCTTTCACCATCACCTTCCTTGTTCTCTGTCATTGTACCTTTTTTGAACCGTGTCCCACACCGAATGGCCATGAAGCCCAGGTCTTTCTTTCTACAGAGACCGAACAATGGAGCGTCACCTTCTCCGTAGCATTTCCTAGCGATCCAGTTCCTCTTGACTGGCGCAAACCTTTCTTCCCTTGTCTTTTTCTCTCCTTCCCCAGAGTGTGCAACATGAAAACACCTACCGCAACCCCATTGCCAAATACTGCTATGGGGAATTCCCCCCAGATCTTCTGTCGGTGTGAAAGCGCTGGAGAAATTGACCAGGACATAAAATCAAGACTTGAAGCACGGCAGAGAGTGAGAATTTGACAACTTGACTTATTGGGTCCCTTCAGCAGTCCCCAACTTCAGCTTCTGAATTGTTTAGCCCTGTCTCTGCAGCTGCGATGTGGAGCAAAATGAGTGGAAATCTACCAATAGCTGGATTCAAAGGTTCGCATCATGGGCTCAGGTGAAATTCGGACCTAAGACTTTGAAGTTCCTCCTCAATCTCAGTCACGTGGGAACCCCTGGTAGATGGAAAAAGCCATCGGAATAGCCAAGAGCGCAGACAGGCGTTCTTGTTGTTCTTGATGGAAACTGCTGAAAAATTTATTCAGGAGATGAGAAGATACTTGATGAGTGGTGCGGTGGCCTGGAGGTGGTGCTCTCACCTCACGTTCAGGGAGTTCGATCCTAGGTAGAAACAGATATTTCTCTCTCTCTGGACACACTGAGAATATATCTGCCGAACAAAACTCTGCATTGGCAACAGGAAGGGCATACGGCCATTCAAGCATTCTGCTAGCTCCATTCAGTTGCCCAGATGCCACCCTGCAAGGGATTACGGGGTCGTTAAAAGACAATGATGAATGAGAAGATACTTGTATTAGACCGACAATTTTTTTTGTGAATCCTACACTATACTTCTATTGACTCCCATCTAAGGTAAACATAGCAAAGCACTAACATGGTTGGCTGGGGAATTTTGTGAATTGACGTCCGCAAGTCGTAAAGTTGCCAAGGTTGGAGATTCCTGGCTTAGCTCAACCCTTCTGGAGCGTGGTCTTTCCAGATGTGTTGAGGTGCAGCATCCTCCATGACCAACTTCTGGGTTCTTTCATCTCCACAATTCTTGCAAGGTTTCAGTCTGGGAAAAAGGGGTAGAAGGGGAATTGAGGATGGTTCTTGATTTAGAATATTCCAGAATCCAGAGTTCTGGATTCATCAGAGAAAAGAAGGAGGAGTATTACTCCTGAGATAGAAGTTTAAACATTTGAACTGGTTTGCCTTGATCTCTGGCCTCCCATTTCTAAGATTTGTTGTCAATTCCCTGAAAGAAACATCCGTTTTAGTAACTGGGTGATGAGCTTGTCGATCGAAAGGTCGGCAGTTCAGCGGTTCAAATCCCTATGGGGTGAGCTCCCATTATTTGTCCCAGCTTCTGCCACCCTATCAGTTCGAAAGCATGTAAAAAAATGCAAGTAGAAAAAATAGGGACCACATTTGGTGGGAAGGGAACAGCGTTCCGTGCTCCTTTGGCGTTGAGTCATGCCGGCCACATGACCATGGAGACATCTTCGGAGGGCGCTGGCTCTTCGGCTTTGAAACGGAGATGAACACTGCCCCCTAGAGTCAAGAACGACTGTGAGAGGGGAACCTTTACCTTTTATGCATGTTGTACTCGGTTCCGATTTTCCCAAGCGGATGTCTTCTCCGTTGGGTCACAGTTCCCATCATTCTCAATAGGTTATGGCCGTAAAATGGCCACGGGGTGACCGCAGAGGCTGCGGAAGGTTGCAAGAAATCTTTTGACGTCTAAGAAACACCGAAACTTAATTATCAGCAAGCTGAATTTCAAGACAGGAGACCTCCTTTTTGTCTTCCTATTTTTCTGACTTTCGACATCGCTTAGAATATCGGAGAAATCGAACCGTCTAGTTATGGGCAATGGGTCTCTAGGGGAAAGAGCTTTTAAAAAGATTAGATAGATTTGTGGAAAGAGAAGACTAGGTTATTAATCATCATAGCAGTTTAGTTTGAAGTGGAAAGGGGGGTGTAGACTGTTAGCTTTGAGCTTCTCCACTTGTTCACTAAAAAAAGAAGGCGCTGTATTGAACCTGATGGACCAAAGAATACCTCTTAAACGAAACAATAGACGGAATTATTAAGATTACGGGAAAATGTGGTTTCTATCATGTTTCTAGGTTGTAAATTGTAGGATAGGTAGTCTTCAGCGTTATGACTATTTGAACCTAGAGTTATCCTGTAAGTCGTTGCAGTCGTTAAGCAGATCGCCATCTGACCGCTCCCGATTTTATGACCTTTTTGCAGTGGTTGTTAAGCAGATCCATTTTATCCAATGGGTGTTTCTGGGAAACGGGGATGTAAATGCCGAAAAACGCACAAAAAAACAATTGAAAATTGCAGTTGTGTGACAGCCACAAATGACTGTAAATATGAGCCAATTGCCAAGCACCCAAAAATATGATCCCATGACTGCAAGGGATGGGGTGGGGTCTTCAGAACTTTTTAAAAAATTGGATTCCAAGTATCTTTTGGAGGGCCTGTCGTAACTTGAAACAGTTGCTAGGCAACCGGTTGTTAAGCAAGGACTACCTGTATGGGATAAACATCAGAGGACTTATCTGGACATGAAGGCTAAGCTGAACCCACCCATGGCATCTAGCAGAATTTAGTTTGAATGTCTGTAACTCCTTCTCGTGTACTTAGAAGTAAATTGACACTCCAAAATGACACTCCTGTCATTTCCCTGCCCTTATTAATTATTTTAAACATTGTTTTGTGAATGTTTGCATTGGCCTAATAAAGGTATTCCCCTGACAGGTATACATCTAATTCTCCCAGCGTTTTTCTCGTGAATTTTCAGTTTGTAGCAAGACGAGCATCATAACTAACATTTTCCCCCATAGCTTCCTTCTGTCTTTTATCGGACAAATTTGAATGATTTCTGACTTTCTCCTGCCCCCTAGTGGAGATACATGAACACAACTTGATGCTTTACAGCAAGGTCTCCAAAGTTGGTGGTGTGACTTAGGCCCAAGTAGTTATTACCAGACACCATCAGTCCTAAACAAATATATTTTATTAGAACAGCTGAGAATCACTTCATTCTCCGCTTCGTCCAAATTAAATCCAAAACGAATTCTTCATAAACGGTCCTTCGGCCTTATCGCCAACCTTTGTCTACTTTGGCACCCTGCCAAAGGCTTTTCTTGGCAAAAGTTCAGAAGGAAGAGACGCCCACAAGAAATAAATGTAGCAACGTTGCTTTCCTACAAAGATCCCAAGAGCCTTTAAGCTTCTGGGAGGGGCCAATCATCTCCTGGCCTTACTCCCAAGTCGTCCCTTTTGCTTTAGCTGCTCTTGCCTTCTGACAGCTCTTCGCATGCGTGCACTAGGAACAGGCTCCTCCTGTTCCTCTGCCTCTCTGCTGTCCGCCTCTGGAGGCTCTGGAGTCTGCACATCGCTCCCAAATGACTGGCTCTATCTCTGCCTCCAACGCAGAGCCCTTGTCTGGGCCTTTCCCCGACTCCATGACTGGCCCATTCTCCTCCCCAGCCTCCTCACTGTCTGACTCCACTGCCAGCTCTTCAGGCTGCTGATGGACCACAACACTTGGGTCTTTCTGGACTCAAACTTGCACCATCCATCTTCACCCAAAGTGAAGGCCATCAACAAACACACCCCAAGGCCTTCATATTTGATTATTTTTTAATTATTTTATTTATATTAGTCACATTTCTACGCCGCCCACTCTCCGAGGACTCTGGGCGGCTTACACCAAAGACAGTATACTAAATAGCATTGGCCCCCAACAATCTGGGTCCTCAATTTTACCCACCTCAGAAGGATGGAAGGCTGAGTCAACCTTGAGCCGGTGAGATTTGATCCGCTGATCTGCTGAACTAGCAGTCAGCTGAAGTAGATGCAGTACTGCACTCTAACCACTGCGCCACCTCGGCTCATGATGTTTCTAATGGCTAGTTAAACCTTCAATGCTGTATTTTATTTGCCCATTCAGGTCTCCGCTGCTTTTCTGCAAGCCCATCCTACTGGTAGATAATAAGGTTCATGCCATGCGGAGGTGTGATCTCGAGCTGGGTGTGATTTCATTTCATCCTAGAGAACGCAAACCACCTTCAAAAGAAGTTTCTCTTTTTGAGAAAAGGTGGCTTAAAAGTCAAACAACAGAGGTCCTAGCCGTGGATCTGAAATGAATGAGCGCGTTCCACTTTGTGACTCTTATGTTGTGAGCACGGGGTGGTGGTGACTGGTTTGGCAGGATCATTTTTGATCCAACGGTGCAGATTAAAAACGAGCAACAGGCCTTATCTTTGCTATTATAATTAATAGGATTAATTGATTCTATGAACTTAATTGGATGATTAAAGGCCTGGAGGCTAAAACATATGAAGAACGGTTGCAGGAACTGGGTCTGGCTAGTATAGAGAAATAGGATTAAGGGTGGCATGATAGCAGTCTTCCAGTATTGAGAGGATGCCACAAAGAGGAGGGGGGTTGACTTATTTTCCAAAGCACTGGAGGGCAAGACAAGAAACAATGGATGGAAACTAACCAAGGAGAGAAGCAACCTGGAATTAAGAAGGAACTTCCTAACAGGGAGGACCATTAATCGCTGGAACAGCTGGCCTCCAGAAGTTATGGGTGGAGATTTTTTAAGAAGAGACTGGACAGTCACTTGTCTCACTGTATAGGGTCTCCTGATTGACATCCAACGCCCCTTCCAGCTCTGCTCTGATTGATAATTTCTGCTCATCAAATGTTTTTCAACCTCGGCAAGATTAAGACGTGGACTTCCACTCCCAGAATTCCCCAACCAGCAGGGGAATTCTGGGAGCGGAAGTCCACACACAGCCTACGGCTGAGAATCTCTTCCCCTAACCTTCCGTGACAGTAGGAAAAAGACCCCACTGCTACAGATAACCCAGGGGGATTACGGATAAAATAGGTGAAATGCCAGGCGTTCAAACAGGTAAGCTTCTATCAGCTAAGAGAGAACATATACTAACTGATGGCTGAGTGACTTGAAGAAGCTCCTGGCATATGATCTGTCCCCCTCCTCAGAGACCCACAAAAACACAGCCAGTCGAGGGTTAAGAATCACTTGGCACACTCCACAGTTCTTATCTCAACCTTGGCAGCGATATGCACACTGTCAGCCAAGGACTTTATTAGTTTACACAAAAAGAAAATCACCTACGTAGCTTTGCCGTTTAGCTTCCAAGACTACGAGGTTCCTATGTTTGTTTATCACAAAAATCATGACCCACCGTCCTGTCTTATATAGGCTATAGGTGTGGTCCAGTGACTCATTGATCCTGTGACTCCAATCCAGTGACTCAGGTCTATTTCCTCATACGTCGCCGCAGCTGCAGTAATCTTTTCTCTCGCCTTCTTTGGCGTGCGTCCAGGAATGACGTCTCTCCCTCACTCTCATCTGAGACACCTGTTTCCCCACTACTTGGCTCTCTTTCAGCTGGCACCTGAGACGGTGCCAGAGGGTGGGGGGGGGGGCTGGGAGATCTGGCTGGCTCCTCTTCCTCCTGCTCAGAGCTTCCTTCCTCCAATGGGATAGGCTCAGCGGACGGGGCAACAACAGCATATTAGACAGGTTTTTTAAACCTGTGCACTTAAAAGATAGTGGAAATGCCATCCTGTTAGGTAAAGGAATGATCTGGATCAGGGGTGAAATCCAGCAGGTTCTGGAGAACCGGTAGCAGAAATTTTGAGCAGTTCGGAGAACCGGCAAATATCACCTCTGGCTGACCCCAGAGTGGGGTGGGAATGGGGATTTTGCAGCCTCCTTCCCCTGGAGTGGGGAGGGAATGGGGATTTTGCAGTCTCCTTCCCCTGGAGTGGAGAGGGAATGGGGATTTTGCAGTATCCTTCCTCTGGAGTGGGGAGGGAATGGGGATTTTGCAGTATCCTTCCTCTGGAGTGGGGAGGGAATGGGGATTTTGTACTATCCTTCCCCTGGAGTGGGGAGGAAATGGGGATTTTGCAGTCTCCTTCCCCTGGAGTGGGGAGGGAATGGAGATTTTGCAGTCTTCTTCCTCTGGAGTGGGGAGGGAATGGGGATTTTGTACTATCCTTCCCCTGGAGTGGGGAGGGAATGGGGATTTTGCAGTGTCCTTCCTCTGCCACGCCCACCAAGCCACACCACGCCCACAGAACCGGTAGTAAAAAAAATTGGATTTCACCACGGATCTGGGCCTTATTTCTCCAAGGGAGACCTCAAACAAAGTGTCACCGTTTTCTCAAAAGCCCACCTGTAGCCTGTCAACAAAGTTCTAGAAGCAATCTCAAAGCCTAAAGAATGAGGAGGAAGTTGCATTTTCTTTTTTTTTTTTTGTTCTCTCTCCCCAGAACTTCAAACAAATTACTCAAGTCAGCAAGCCGCTCCCCCACTACCGCCTCGTCAACACGTTGCCCTCCAGAAATCTTAGATGACACTTTCCATAACTAACGTGTCATCTGACACTTCTGAAGGACATTGCGCGCTGAGGAAGGGCCAAGACAGATACTTGGCATCCCTCGCTGGGTTATGAAATACGTCCTTAATTTTATATCTCTTTCCCCGAGCAAATCCTGCTGATCTCTGGTGGGAGGAGGAGAGGACAACCCAAGGGATTCGGGAAGACAATTTGTCACCCAGAGGGACGTCTTCCAGCGGGGCTGACAGCGAAAAATCTACATCTCCATTTGATGAAGTGCCTGCCAAGCTACGTTTTCCCCTGGGTGGGTCAAAGGGCCAGGAAACGAAGCCCAGAAAACAACAGTGGAGTGTTAGCTTTTAGGAGATGAATCATTTTAATCTCCTTTGACAATATTGGTTCTTTTGGAGGTTCTCCTAGCCAATCCTGCAGGATTCTTTTTATACATACATACATACATACATACATACATACATACATACATACATACATACATATAAAGGGGGACATTGATATGCCAGTTATATTGTAGAGGCTCCATCACTGGAGGTTTTCAAGAAGAAATTGGATAACCATTTGTCCAAAATTGTATACAGGCAGTGATGGCGAATTTTTTCGGCAACGAGTGCCTGTTGTGGCCCGACAGTGGCCTGCGCAGATTGTTGCTGATCCCGACGATGAAGAGGCTGTTGTGGAGTCACGCCAGCAGCCTGAGCAGCCAGCGGTCGAGTCGGACAGCGAGGAGGCTGAAGAAGATGTGGTGCCAGAGGCAGAGATTCAGCCAGGGCCTTCAGAACCTCCAGAGACTCCTGTAAGTGCAGAGGATGAAGTGGAAGAGCCTCTTCTCGATGCACGGGCACGCAGGGCTGCCAAAAGGCAGGAGTGGTTACTCAGGAGGAGGTCTCCTCGAGAGTAAGGCTTGGGGCTAATTGGCCACTCCCTTAACCTATTTAAGTTTCCATGCAGCTTCTAAAAAGCTGCAGGAAACGACGCATGTTCGCTGGAGGATCATTGAATATGGATTTTCTTTGCAAATCTTGCTTCTGGGCTCTTTGCCAACTCTCGTAAGACTTTATCTTTCTGTGGAATTTCTGGCAGGTTGTTAAGGACGTTTTAGTTAACAGCCTGCATTTGTAAAAAAAAAAAACTATATTTGGAAGTAAATTGAGTTTGGTTCATAGTCTGTGTGTGCTGCATTCCCTGGGATCCGTAGCTGGGGCAGAACAGTGCCCAAACTGGAACGCACATGTATGTGCGTGCATGTGTGTGTGTGTGCACGCGCCGGAGCACCGGAAATCCAAAGACCAGCTGGCTGGCACATGCATACCTGATTTTTGGCCATTTTTCCTGCTCAAACAGCCCAAAACCAGCATATTTAGTTGAATTAAACGTTCTGTTTTCTTCTGCAAGTTTTATTTTCCTGGATTTATCCATGGTTGGCCTACCGGGGGTTGAAAAGATCAATAAATCACGTGCCGGTGGATGTCACACATTGGCGGTTGTGATGCATATTTTGAGTGACAGGGAGCCGCAGCAGAGGGGTGTAAGAGCCACATGCGGCTCCAGAGCCACAGGTTGCTGACCCCTGGATTAGAATATCTCTAACGTTCTTTTCCACCCCATTAGTCTGTTTTGTGTTAAAACGTATTTCCTTTCCGAGTGTGCTTGTCTCTGTATGCAGAAATGAAGAGAAACGGCAAAGGTTTTATTTGTAATTTTCAGCATCATTTTTTTCCCTCGGGGCAGGCGATCCAGCCAGCTTCAAATCAAACAAGCCTGCAAGAAACCTTCTGAATTTGGCTCCAGGTAAATTTAGAATGATCGCTCATGATTTCGCTTATAAAGGAGAAAGAGAAGCCAATGTTTCTACACGTAAGAAGAGCTGTCATCTGATTAAATAAACCTTAATTAATCAAATGCACATAATCCTCTAGTAAATTTGCATACATCTACATATGATTAGAAGGCATACTTCTGAAAGGCAGGCCTTTTTTGTTGGGATGAAGTCTAGATAATGTTTGGCCTTTTTTAAAGAATGAAAACATACTGTACAACACCTTCTCAATAGATTAATGGTCCGGAACTGGGGTGAAATGCTACCGGTTTACTCTGGTTCTGGCGAACCAGTAGTAAAAAAGTACTTTAAAAAGGTTATATACGCTCAATACTGGAAGAAAGAATAAGTACCACCAGATAAGGATATAATTAAAAAGATTTTGGAATGAGCAGAACTAGATCAACTAACTAAAGAAATTCAGGGGAAAGAGGAAACCAAATTATTTATTATTTATTATTAGTTTTTGATCTAGTTTTTGTCTCTGGTCAGTGGTTGAGTGGTCTTGATATTGGGGATATAGTTATAGAACCCTTGTCATGGACTGACCACTCGCTCCTTCGACTCGACTTTCTGACCGCTGCACCCCACCGCAGGGAGGCGGAACCAACTAGGTGGTTCCGCCCCAGGCGCCTGATGGATCCTGATAGGTTCCAGACGGAGCTTGGGCCATTTCCTGAGACACTGACACGCGACTCGGCCGAGGACCTGGTGGCTGCCTGGAATAGGGCAGCCGGTGGGGCCTTGGACCGGGTCGCGCCTTTGCGGCCTCTGACCCGGCGCCGAACTCACTTATCTCCTTGGTTCACCGAGGAGCTGAGGGAGATGAAGCGCCGGAAAAGACGCCTAGAGAGTGGTTGGAGGGCTAGTCGCTCTGAATCCGACTTAACACTAGTAAGAGCTCATATTAAGACTTACTTAGTGGCAATAAAAGCGGCGAAATCTGACTATTTCACCGCTCTTATTGCATCATCAGATAATCGCCCAGCCACCCTGTTTAGGGTGACCCGCTCCCTCCTCCAGCTGGGAGCGCGGGAGGATCCCTTGCAGGGTCGTGCTGAGGATTTTGTTCAATATCTGGATGATAAAATAACTCAGATTCGGGATGAGCTGGCCTCTGACTGGGTTAGTTCGGGCGAGGTGACTGAGCCCAGTCTTGAGAGTGTTATCTGGGCTGAGTTCGATCCTGTGGCTCCTGAGGACGTGGACAGGATCCTGGGGAGACTGAACGCTACCACATGTTTATTGGACCCGTGTCCCTCCTGGTTGGTGCTGGCCTCCCGGGAGGTCACACGAGGCTGGCTCCAGGAGATTATAAATGCTTCTCTGAGTGAGGGTGTCCTTCCGCCTGCCTTGAAGGAGGCGGTGGTGAGGCCCCTCCTCAAGAAGCCCTCCCTGGACCCGGCTGCTTTGGTAAATTATCGTCCTGTCTCCAACCTTCCCTTTTTAGCGAAGGTTGTTGAGAGTGTGGTGGCGCGGCAGCTCCCCCGGTACCTGGATGAAGCTGTCTATTTAGACCCGCTCCAGTCCGGCTTCAGGTCTGGTTACAGCACCGAAACGGCATTGGTCGCGTTGGTGGATGATCTCTGGAGGGCCCGGGGTAGGGGGTACTCCTCTATCCTGGTGCTGTTAGACCTCTCAGCGGCTTTTGATACCATCGACCATGGTATCATGTTGCGCCGGTTGGAGGGATTGGGGGTGGGGGGCACCGTTCTGCGGTGGTTCTCCTCCTACCTCTCCGACCGGTCGCAATCGGTGTTGACAGGGGGGCAGCGGTCGACCCCGAGGCGCCTAGTGTGTGGGGTGCCACAAGGGTCGGTCCTCTCGCCCCTTCTGTTCAACATCTATGTAAAGCCGCTGGGTGAGATCATCCGTGGTTTTGGGGTGGAATTCCATCAGTACGCTGATGATACTCAGCTGTACATTTCCACCCCAGGCCACCCCAACGATGCCGTGGAAGTGATGTCCCAGTGCCTTGAAGCTGTGCGGGTCTGGATGGGGAGAAACAGGCTTCGACTCAACCCCTCCAAGACTGAGTGGCTGTGGCTGCCGGCGTCCCGATATAGCCAACTGACTCCATCGTTGGTTATTGGGGGCGAATCATTGGCCCCCACGGAAAGGGTGCGCAACTTGGGCGTCCTCCTGGATCCACGGCTGTCATTAGAGGATCATACGACAGCTGTGGCCAGGGGGGCTTTTTATCAGGTCCGCCTGATACGCCAGTTGCGCCCCTTTCTAGATCGGGACTCCCTGCGCACAGTCACTCAGGCGCTCGTCACGTCTCGCCTGGACTACTGTAATGCTCTCTACATGGGGCTCCCCTTGGGATGCATCCGGAGGCTTCAACTGGTACAGAATGCGGCCGCGCGGGGGATTATGGGAGCGACAGGGCGCTCCCATGTGACACCTCTCCTGCGTGAGCTGCATTGGTTGCCGGTTGATTTCCGGGTGCGTTTCAAGGTGTTGGTAATCACCTTTAAAGCGCTCCATGGCTTAGGACCAGGGTACTTACGGGACCGCCTTCTGCCACCTATTGCCTCCCACCGGCCGGTTCGCTCTCACAGAGAGGGCCTCCTCAGGGTGCCGTCAGCCAGACAATGCCGGCTGGCGACCCCCAGGGGGAGAGCCTTCTCTGTGGTAGCCCCCACCCTCTGGAACGATCTCCCTCCAGATCTAAGAACTATCACTGACCTCCGGACCTTTCGTCGGGCGTTGAAGACTTATTTCTTCCAACTTGCCGGACTTGCCTGATCCCTCCTATTTTTAAATATTTTTAAATATTTTAAATTTTAAATATTTAAATTTTTAAATTATTTTAAATTATTTAATTTTTAGAATTCAGCCGAAATTTATATAGGTTTTTTAGTATGTTTTAATTCATTGTATTGTTGGTTTTAAATTGGCTGTTCACCGCCCTGAGTCCGGAAGGAGAAGGGCGGTATAGAAATTCGATAAATAAATAAATAAAATAAATAAATTATTATTTATTAGATTTCTATACCGCCCTTCTCCCAAAGGACTCAGGGCGGTGAACAGATTAAGATACATGTAAATATATTTCATAAACAGTAAATAATAAATTAAGTCAACTTGGTGTATCTACTAAGACCTTGGCATAGAATTTTGATGTTTATGCTAGCCCTGCTTGTTGAAATAGAAAGGTCTTCAGGGCACATCGGAAAGTGCGAAGATCTGGGATTATTCGTATTCCAGGTGGTATTTTGTTCCAAAGCGTAGGTGCCCCCACAGAGAAGGCCCTCTCCCTTGGAACCACCAGACGACATTGTTTTAATGATGGTACCATGAGTAGGCCTACTCTGGGAGAGCGTATTGGTTGGTGGGAGGTTATCGGTTGCAGCAGGTGGTCTCGTAAGTACTCAGGTCAAATATTCAAGTACTCAAATATTACAAGGTGTGGAATAATTGGTATGAATGGTTGAAGAATAAGGACATAAATTAGAGGAAGGAAGAAGGGAAGGAAGATAATGTGATAGATCATTTAATGGGTTAGTAGAATTGAAATATAATAGGAGAAAAAGGCTCAATAAGTTAACATTATAATATCTGTAAATATTTAATATTTAGTAAGAAATGGATCACTGTTAAGAAGCTGAAAGAGAAACTAAGATTTTTGTATATGTTATATGTTGTATGTCTATGTATGTCTTTTTTAAAATTATGCTTAAAATAAAAAACTTTTTATAAAAAAAAGGTAAAAAAAAAAGGTTCCGAGGATTATGAGGCACAGCTGATTGTCGGAATCTTGTCAATCAGCTGTGCCGCACGATTGTCGGAATCTTTTTTTACTTTTTTAAAGCATTTTTTTACTACCTATTTGCCCAAACTGGTAGTTTTAAAAAATGCTTTAAAGAAAAAAAAAAGAGTTCAAACCTATGAAGTCAGACATTTCTTGGTAAAATACATGGGAAAATCCCATTGGCGGGAACATCCGGTTAGGTTTTAGGGTTAGCGTTTCAACTCGTTTATTCTATTAAAAGCTGCTGAAAATACACTGGGTATTGGACAGTGAAAATATTTCCAACCTTTGGCCAGGAGAGGGCGCCCTTTCCCTACAAATCCAAGACCCCACAAAGCTGTCACTCACCCAGCCTTCCCTTTTTCTTCATATTTGTTCTGCAGTTCCTTCCTGCTTGTAATTCTTTCTAGGAGAACCGGTAGAGGAAATTCTGAGTAGTTTGGAGAACCGGCAAATATCACCTCTGGCTGGTCCCAGAGTGGGGTGGGTATGGGAGATTTTGCAATATCCTTCCCCCAGGAGTGAGGAGGGAACGGGGATTTTGCAGTAACCTTCCCTTGGAGTGGGGTGGAAATGGAGATTTTGCAATATCCTTTCCCCGGGAGTGGGGTGGAAATGGAGACTTTGCAGTATCCTTCCCTTGCCCCGCCCACCAAGCCACTCCACGCCCACCAAGCCACGCCCACAGAACCGGTAGTAAGCAAAATTGAATTTCACCACTGCCTTAGATACCGAAATCTTCTTTCATGTGGCCCCTAGTTCTTCTTTTCTTTAGATTAGCCAGACCCAAAATCTGCAGCCTTCTTCTTAGGTTTTAGTCTCCAGGCCTTTGATCATCTTAGTTGCTCTTCTCTGAACTTTTTTTTTCCAAAATAGGCATTCCTACTTCCCTCAGTTGTTCTTTGTATAGTTAGCTTCTTCCTCTGTCTCTTCTACAGGGACCTGAAATGTAATGGCCTTAACTGGGGAGAAGGCAAATATTCGAAGGAGATGGATTTGCTGCCAAGAGATGGTGGGAATGGGACAACTCGCCACAGTCAGCTTGCCATGGGGCAAATTTAACAATTCTATTAATTTATTTAAAGTAAATAAAAAAATATTTTAATTGTTGGCATTCACGTTCCATTCTGTCCCTCCTTTTGCATCCTTTTCTTAACGATTCTATTCCACCATTTTTTAAAATATTAGTGTAATTCTTGTCCCTTGGTGAGCTGGCCGGAGCAAATTGGTGGTGGCTTGCAGTTCCCGTCACCCTCTCTACAATAAAGTCACTGCCCCCAGGATCAACCAAACAATTAATTATCAAGGAAGGAAGGAAGGGTGGACTGGTTACATGACTTCCCCTCTAAAAGGCACATGTCTACACATGTTGAAGCATGCTAACATACTAAGTTGTGGGTGCCCCATCACTGGAGGCTTTCAAGAAGAAGAGGCTGGAAAGCCATTTGTCCAGAACGATATATAACACCCACAACATCCAGAGTGGTGGGCCATTCTTGGAAACCTTAAAGCTGGACATGGTGGACATCCATCTGATCCAGTATAGCAGTACGTTCCTTTTTTTTCTGCTATTCTTTCTCTCTCTCTTTCTCTCTCTCTCTCTTTCCTCTCTCTTTCCTCTTTCTTTTTTCTCTCCTCTCTTCTCTTTCTCTTCTCTTTCTCTCTTTCTCTTTCTCTCCTCTTTCTTCTCTCTCTCCCATATTCTTCTCTCTCTCTTCTCTCTTTCTTCTCCTTCTTCTCTCTCTTCCTCATTCTCTCTCTCTTCTCTCTCTTCTCTTTCTCTCTTTCTTCTCTCTCTTTCTTCTCTTTCTCCTCTTTCTCCTCTTTCTCTTTCTCTCTCTCCTCTTTCTTCTCTCTCTCCCTCATTCTTTTCTCTCTCTCTTTCTTCTCTCTCTTCTTTCACTCTTTCTTCTTTCTCTCTTCTCTTTCTCTTTCTCTCTCTCTCTCTTTCTTCTCTTTCTTCTCTCTCTCCCTCATTCTTCTCTCTCTTCTTTCTTCTCTTTCTCTGTTCTCTTTCTTCTCTCTCCCCCTCACTTTCTTCTCTCTCTCTCTCCCTTTCCTCCCTCCCGCCCGCCCTCCCTCCCTCTCTCTTGTCATTTTCTGGCTCTGGCTGACTCCCCCAGGGAGCCCATGGTTTCATTTAAGGAAAGCTGTTGATAATCAGCTGAATTGGGTTTTAATGGGGTTCGTGCCGTTAGGAGAGGAATCAAATCAGTGCCTAATTGTCATGCAGAAGACACAGATACAAGGAATTCGGAAGGCGGTGGGAGGGTGAATTTGTGGTTGTACACAAAGGCACGAGCAACCTGCCTGGGCAAACAGCAACCTGTCCCTGTAATGCAGGAGGCTTAGTAGGAGCCAAAGGGACGAATCCAGCAAACTGCCCTTCAAACACAACAGCCCAGCTGGTTTACTAGGATCTAAATCTGTAGATTACACCTAGTTACTAATAGCTCAAAGTGATAGATTTTCCTCGCTGGGCTTGGAAAGGAACCCTGCTTTTCCTGCTGTGATATTCAGCGGCTGTTCAGCTATTCAAAAGTCTCTTGAGCTGCAGGGAAATGAAAGCAGAAAATCTCCCTTAACTGATTTATTCGTTAACCTGAAACCTCCGCAAGAAAGCAGGAGACTTTTGCACCTTCCCAATCCGAATCCTATACAGGTAGTCCTCGACTTGCAACATTCCGTTCAACAGCACTGGAAAAAGCGTCCTTTTTCACGCTTACGACCCACAGCAGCAGCATTCCCATGGTCGCGGGATCAAAATTCAGAGGCTGGGCCACCGACTCGTATTTATGATGGTTGGGGTCCCCTTTACGACCTTCTGACAAGCAAAGGCAACGGGAAAGCGAAATTCACTTAACGACCGTGTTACGAAGTTCACAGCTGCAGTGATTCACTTGATACCTGTAGCAAGAAAAGTCGTACAACAGGGCAAAACTCACCTAACAGTCTCATTTAGCAACTGATAATTTGGGCTCAGTTGTGGTCGTGTGTTGAGGACTTTCTTTATTTAGAAGTGAATTAAAAAAAAACAGATCCTGTTGATTTGAAAATATCATTTCAAAGGTTTGGGGGGGAGGGAAATGAAAAAAAACCCTCCATTTTTAAACATTTTTTAATTTTTAAAATTTTGATTTATATGCCGCCCTTCTCCGGAGACTCAGGGCGGCTTACAATGTGTTAAGCAATAACCTTCATACTTTTGTATATTTATACACACTTCGACATTCTAGTCCAACCCCCTTGTTAAGGATATTCTTGGCTCATAACTGACGTTATGGGTTATTGAGCAGAGTACCCTTGAGTATGCACATGAAAGCGGCTGAGAGTGAATAACCACAGTTATTAAACTGACACATTGAGTTGTGGTAGCCTTTTACTTTTTAGAAAAAAGTAAAGCAAAGTCCAATAAACAATCCAAGTCATACACAGATAAGGCGAGAGTTAAAATATCGCTTCAGGGATATTCCAAGTACAAAGTCTTCTTACCAGTTGTTGTCGTTACATAAAAAACCAGTTCTTATTGAGTTTCAAACAGGAACAAGTTACTACTGAACTTGTTCCAGTTTGAAACTCAAGAAGAACATTCAATAAATAGTAGAAAGCAACAAGTAGCAATGATCAAACAGTGATCATACAGAGAGAAGAGGTAGAGAGTAACAGCAAATAAGCAGATAAAATGGTGTAGTGTCCACAAGCCATGATTCAAGCTTCCTCTTAAGTACATTGGCTATAGAGCTATTGATAGTTTATATATTGCCTGACCAACTAGTTAGACAATAGGCATTTCCTAACATTTCAGACACATGGTTGTCCAATCTCTTGTTAAAAACCTCCAGTGTTTGAGCATTCACAACTTCTGAAACTCCCCTGATGAATTGTTCTCACAGTCAGGAAATTTCTCCTTTAGTTCTAGATTGCTTCTCTCCTTGATTAGTTTCCACCCGTTGTTTCTTGTCCTGCCCTCAGGTGCTTTGGAGAATAGCTTGACTCCTTCTTCTTTGGGGCAGCCCCTGAGATACTGGAAGATTGCTTATCATGTCACTCCTGGTCCTTCTTTTCATTCAGCAATCATTCTTTATATGTTTTAGCCTCCAGTCCCTAAAATGGTCTTTGTTGCTCTTCTGTGCACATTTCTGCATATAAAGACCTGCCCCTAGATTCTTTATTTTTATTTTATTTCTTGGCTTTATTTAAATTGAAGGCTGTAGAAATTCGGATGGGGCCAGACTAACGGACTGTCCAGAAAACGATATGATTCATTCACTGTCGGTGTGTGTGTTTTTGTCTCAAAATGTTTTGCTGCAGCTCCGGCAGGCGATTTGTTCGAAAAGGTACGAGCGACAGAGGATTAAAAAGCAGGGGGGGAAAATAAAAATAAAAAAAGAACAACAAGATGCAATTTTACGCACACACAGACACTGTTGGAAATAAATCCCCCCCCCTCCTTTTTGCTTTGGAATGGAAGAATTTCTGAGTAAACAGTAATAAAGCAGAGTCAACTGATGTGGCAAATTTTTCCGGAAAGGTAGAATGTATTTTGCTCTCGTTTGTTTTCAGATAAAAAAGGATTTTGATTCGAGCTTTGTGAAAGGATGGTATTGTTAGAGGGAGCGATAGATTTTTGCAGCTGGAGTGTTCCCTGGGGTGATTATCTTCTCCCTAAGCTGCTTTTTACTCTGTTTACATGATGACTTGGAGAATTAAATTGTGGTGAGACGGGGAGCTATCTTTGCTCAGTTCTTCAGGCCATCCAAGTCCATGGCTGATGCCTATGAACATTTTGAAGAGTGCAAAATGCAAAGGCGGGATTTTAAGGAAGGAATGCGTTTTTGAGATGCGTCCCAACATGGAGGTCTTAAAAGAAACTTTGCAAAGAAATGGAATACTGATTAGAACGGCAGAAAAAACAATGGCTACCAACCTGCCTTCCATTGAGGACCTGTATACTACATGAGTCAAAAAGTGGGCTGTAAAAATATCTACAGACCCCTCACATCCCGGACATAAACCGTTTCAACTCCTACCCTCAAAATGACGCTATAGAGCACTGCACACCAGAACAACTAGACACAAGGACAGTTTTTCCCCCCGAATGCCCATCACTCTGCTAAACAAATAATTCCCTCAACACTGTCAAACTATTCACTAAGGGCTGCATTACTATTGCTATTAATCTTCTCATTGTTCCTATCACCCATCTCCTCCCACTTATGACTGTATGATTGTAACCTCGTAGCTGGTATCCTTACGATTTATATTGATATTGTTTCCTGATTGCTTATTTGTAACCTATGACTATCATTAAGTGTTGTACCTTATGATTCTTGATGAATGTATCTTATCTTTTATGTACACAGAGAGCATATGCACCAAAGACAATTTCCTTGTCTCAATCACACTTGGCCAATAAAGAATTCTATTCTATTCTATTCTATTCTATTCTATTCTATTCTATTCTATTCTATTCTATTCTATTCTATTCTATTCTATTCTATTCTATTCTATTCCACTCCACTCCACTCCACTCCACTCCACTCCACTCCACTCCACTCCACTCCACTCCACTCCACTCCATATTTCTATTCTATTCTATTCTATTCTATTCTATTCTATTCTATTCTATTCTATTCTATTCTATTCTACTCTACTCTACTCTACTCTACTCCACTCCACTCCACTCCACTCCACTCCACTCCACTCCACTCCACTCCACTCCACTCCACTCCACTCCATTCCATATTTCTATTCTATTCTATTCTATTCTATTCTATTCTATTCTATTCTATTCTATTCTATTCCACTCCACTCCACTCCACTCCACTCCACTCCACTCCACTCCACTCCACTCCATTCCATATTTCTATTCTATTCTATTCTATTCTATTCTATTCTATTCTATTCTATTCTATTCTATTCTATTCTATTCCATTCCATTCCATTCCATTCCATTCCATTCCATTCCACTCCACTCCACTCCACTCCACTCCACTCCACTCCACTCCATTCCATATTTCTATTCTATTCTATTCTATTCTATTCTATTCTATTCTATTCTATTCTATTCTATTCTATTCTATTCTATTCTATTCTATTCTATTCTATTCTACTCCACTCCACTCCACTCCACTCCATTCCATATTTCTATTCTATTCTATTCTATTCTATTCTATTCTATTCTATTCTATTCTATTCTATTCTATTCTATTCTATTCTATTTTCTATTCATTTTCTATATTCTTTTCTATTCTATTCCATTCCTTTCCATCTTCCTTCCTTCTTTCCTTATTCTATTCTATTCTATTCTATTCTATTCTATTCTATTCCATTCCATTCCATTCCATTCCATTCCATTCCATTCCATTCCATTCCATTCCATTCCATTCTATTCTATTCTATTCCATTCCATTCCATTCCATTCCATTCCATTCCATTCCATTCCATTCCATTCCATTCCACACAGTGGAAAAAAGGTTAGCCATCACTGATCTAGGCCCACAGTGGTCTCAAGCCGTCACCCCTGTTCAGCCCCGCTGTGCATGCATTTGTGCCTCCTGCTGGTCAGCTGGTTGTCAGGTCTCTGCCATGCATACACGGGGGAGCGGAGGGCATACAGGGGGGGCCACGTGCATGGGGGTGGGGTCGCATGCGTGGAGCGGGGTGCATGCATGGGGGTGGGGCACATGCAGGGTGTGCATATGCGCATGGGATGCACGTGCATTGCATTTTGGGGGTTCGGCCACTTTAGGCAGAAAAGGTTACTCATCCCTGATCTAGGCCGACATAACCGCTTTGCTGTGTATTAAATGAATTTGCAAAGTTTCTTGAAAAGCTCCGTGTTTGGACACGTTTCCAAACAAAAAGGGAACAGGGATTCTTTGCAACTTTATCCCCTGGCATCTTAATAGAGAATATCAAGCCTTACCGAACTAAAATTAATCTTCAAAGTAGTCGTTAATTAATCAGTGAAAATATTGCAGCTCCCTTGAAATAAAGGGATGTCTTATTGTTTTATGGCGTGTCAACCAGCAGAGGGAGCACCTTTAATATATATCTTATGGCCAGCATTCCTCTAAGTGAGAGCCCCTGTAAAAAAACATAAGTGTGACTTTTATTTCTTCACATTTATTTTATTTATTCTGCACATTGCAGCATCGGATAAGTTATAGCAAACCCACCAAGACCAAAAGAAGTTATATGCAAGTGTAAAAGAGACTGTTAATTCTTCTTTCTGCTAAACCGGTCTATTCTCTTCTCTTGGTTGGAGGAAAGATCATAACAATATAATGATGGCTTGAAGTGTCACTTGTCCCGTTTCAAACCATGGGCGGCTTGGCTGAGCTGTCACATCTCTGGTTTGCTTTGATTTTGGTTTATGCAACTTGTTGACCGGGTTGGCAAACCTATTTTGGACAAAGGTCTGTCCAGTCTCTTCTTAAAAGCCTCCACAATGAAGCACCCACAACTTCTGGAGGCCAGTTGTTCCACTGATTAATTGTTCTCATTGTCAGGAAATTCCTCCTTAGTTCTAAGTTGCTTCTCTCCTTGATGAGTTCCACCCATTGCTTCTTGTCCTGCCTTCAGGTGCTTTGGAGAATAGCTTGACTCCCTCTTCTTTGGGGCAGCCCCTGAGATATTGGAACACTGCTATCATATCTCCCCTAGTCCTTCTTTTCATTAAACTAGATATACACAATTCCTATAAGGGATGTGGTGGCTCAGTGGCTAAGACACTGAGCTTGTCGATCAAAAGGTCGGCAGATCAGCGGTTCAAGTCCCTAGCGCCGCATCACAGGGTGAGCTCCCGTGACTTGTCCCAGCTCCTGCCAGCTTAGCAGTTCGAAAGCAGGTAAAAAATGCAAGTAGAAAAATAGGGATCACCTTTGGTGGGAAGGGAACAGCCTTCCGTATGCCTTTGGCATTGAATCATGCCAGCCACATGACCACAGAGATATCTTCGGACAGCGGTGGCTCTTCGGCTTTGAAACAGAGATGAGCACCGCCCCCTAGAGTCGGGAACGATCAGCACATATGTGAAGGGGGAACCTTTACCTTTACGTTACTCAATTCCTGCAACCGTTCTCTATATGTTTTAGCCTCCAGTCCCCTAATCATCATTGTTACTCTTCTCTCTATTCTTTCTAGAGTCTAAACTTCCTTTTTTCATACCATGGCGAACAAAACTGGATACAATATCCCAGTTTTATAATCCCAGGAGAATTGTCAAGGTGGAAATTGGCCAACTTTTATAGGCCCTGGATTGGGCCAGGCTGTTTTCCACCGTGCGCTGTGATCTCCGTCTGCATTCAGATCTGTGCAGTGGATCATTCCTGAAGAAATGCAGCTGAAGGTTCTCCCCATCCTTTCACTTCTCGCCCGACTCTCTTATTTGTCTTTAAAAGCTTCCGTCTCTTCCCATTTGGAAATGCATCAGTTACTATAGAAACATCTCGCAACTGGTGTGGAACGAAATCTTCGTGAATCTGGCGGTGTTGACAAACGTCCTGTGTTATATAAGGGCTGGAAATGTATACCCCAAAACTGTTAAACAGTGGGAGCTTTCAATGTGTATTTATAGTGGCCTTAGGTCTTGACTGGCAATTATCTCTTCAACATGGGAGTAACACCCTGGGTATCCTTCTCATCTCTCAAAAGCACCATTCAGTTTCAAAAGTCATCCATGTCACGGCTGGACGGACCATTTGTCTATCTGACCGCCGTTTTCCCCAACTGTTCATCTTCAGCGAGAAAGCAAGGAAGGGATGATGATTTAGCAAACCAACGCATGTTCAGAAGGATGATCTCCTTACCTCCAGGTCACCAATAGGGAGAAGATGGAAGATAGAATAATTATAGCGATAACACTTAGACTTATATATGAGCCAGCAAGTGGGCTGCAGCTGCCAAAAAAGCCAACACAGTTATTTATTTATTATTTATTTATTAGTTCGATTTATATATGCTGTCCTTCTCCAGAGCGGCTTACAATGCATTAAGCAATAGGTTGCATCAACAGAGGGATAGAATCAAGACCACGTGAAGGGTTAATACCACTTTATAAGGCCTTGGAATATGGCATCCAGTTTTGGTCACCACGATGTAAAAAAGATGTGGAGACTCTAGAAAGAGTGCAGAGAAGAGCAAGAAAGAGGATGAGGGGACTGGAGGCTAAAACATATAAAGAAGAACGGTTGCTGGAACTGGGTACGTCTACTTTGATGAAAAGAAGGACTAGGGGAGACATGATAGCAGCGTTGCAATATCTCAGGGGCTGCCCCAAAGAAGAGGGAGTCAAGCTCCTCTCCAAAGCACCTGAAGGCAGGACAAGAAGCATCTTAGCCACTGAGCCACCGTCCCACAAGAATAAAATGGAGTTTAAAAATGGAGGAAGGAGACCATCGAGCAAGGGGCAACATTAAAGGAGGAGGATCAGAAGTGGCATTCAGCAGGTTCTGATCAATTCTGGAGAACCGGTAGTGGAAATTTTGAGTAGTTCGGAGAACCGGTAAATACCACCTCCGACTGGCCCCGTCCCCATCTATTCTCTGCTTCCTGAGTCCCAGCTTATCGGAAGGAAATGGGGATTTTGCAATATCCTTCGCCCGGAGTGAGGAGGGAATGGAGATTTTACAGGATCCTTCCCCTGTCACGCCCACCAAGCCACACCCACAGAACCGGTAGTAAAAAATGTTGAATCCCACTACTGAGGATATGGCTGAAGGATCTGACCTCCCTTATATTACTTGGAGGAGGATTGGCTGGTCTAAATGTGAAGACCACAACGCTCAAGAAGAGGCTGAGAGGATAACAACACACTTTGTGAATGTGGAGAGAGTTACAGAGCCCAATCCATCAGTTGGTATGCCGGCTACTACCAGAAACATGGCTACATGAGAGTCAAACTTGAACAAGAGACAACAATGAAATCCTGGGTTGCTAGTGTAGACTGGGAAGTGTGTGGGTGTATCTCCTCACCCACACCCACACACCCACACACGAGGCAGAATGGCCTTAACCTTGTCCCAATGCTAAAACGGCAAGCTTTAAGTGATAATAAAAGGTTAACTTAATCAAGACACCCCATATTGTTTTTCTTTCTTTCTTTCTTTCTTTCTTTCTTTCTTTCTTTCTTTCTTTCTTTCTTTCTTTCTTTCTTTCTTTCTTTCTTTCTTTCTTTCTTTCTTTCTTTCTTTCTCTTTCTTTCTTTCTTTCTTTTTCTTTCTCTCTCTCTCTCCCTTTCTTCTTCCTCTCTCCTTCCCTCCCCCTCCCCTTCTCTCACTCTCTCTCTTTCTTCTTCCTCTATCTTTCTCTCCTTTCCTCCCTCCCCCCCCACCTCTTTCTGCAGATCTTTTAACTTTCCTGGCTTCAAGGATTTCAGATCTATTTGTTAATCATTTTATAAGTGCCCTTAATTGGTATTAGGTAGCTGCTTGTAATGGAATATCAGACAAAGAAGGAGCTTGGCAAATCTCCAGGGAGAGGACATCTCGTGTCAATGGCCCTTTTCAGTGGTTAACAAGACCAGAATGCAAACTAAGGAAATATCTGCACTTTCCATAATTTCCCTGGGCTATGGAGGAGATTTCTTTCAGCACAGGATCAGAAGAGTGATGGACATGTGAGCAGACAGCAAAAAAATCTTCCCAGTCCCTGCCATTCTCTCTCCTCACATTTTACAAGCCAAGATGTTTGTCACCCCTGGAGGAGATGGGCAGCACATAAATTCAATCAATCAATCAATCATCAATCAGATGAAAAAGAATATGGCAGTCTATGGGGACTTTACTGCACAAGGCTGCTGAAAATCTTTCTTTCTCTTTCTTTCTTTCTTTCTTTCTCTTTCTCTTCTATCTATCTATCTTTCTATCATCTATCTATCTATATCTATCTATCTATCTATCTATCTATCTATCTATCTATCTATCTATCTATCTATTTATCTATCTATCATCTATCTATCTACCTACCTACCTATAATCAATCAATCAATCAATCAATCTATCTATCTATCTATCTATCTATCTATCTATCTATCTATCTACCTATCTACCTACCTACCTATAATCAATCAATCTACCTACCTACCTACCTACCTATCTACTATCTATCTACCTACCTATCATCTATATCTTTCTTTCTTTCTTTCTTTCTTTCTTTCTTTCTTTCTTTCTTTCTTTCTTTCTTTCTTTCTTTCTTTCTTTCTTTAATCTATCTATCTATCTATCTATCTATCTATCTATCTATCTATCTATCTATCTATCTATCTATCTATCTATCTATCTATCTAACTGTCTGTCTGTCTGTCTGTCTGTCTGTCTGCCTGCCTGCCTGCCTGCCTGCCTGCCTGCCTGCCTGCCTGTCTAAAAATTGTATATTCCCCATGTTTCCAAAGGTAACTGTACATAGCTTACAGAAATTGGACAAAATGCAGAATGAAACACTGAAACCATAAATTCAAAAATCGCATTAAATAAAACTAAGCAGGATGGAGAGGTAGGGAGCAGAATAAGCATGGGGAGGAGGCGGGGTGTTCTCTATTCCAGCAGCCGCCTCCAATTAGATAGCCCTTGACTTACAGGAATTAATTTGGTTAAATTATAATGGCATTGAAAAGGGCGGTTTATGGCCATTTTTTCACACTTACCACCATTTCAGTATCCTCAGGGTCACATGATCAAAATTCATGACCGCTGTTGGTGGTTGTAAGTGTGAAAAACAGTCGTAAGCAGTGGTGGGTTTCCCTTACCTTTGCTACCGGTTTGCTCGCACGGACGCCACTTCTGCACATCTGCAGAGCGTATTTGATGACGTCCAGGTGAGTGGGCGGAGCTTCCCTCCGCCGCTGCTACCGGTTCGTTCTGAACCGGGGCGAACTGGTAACAACCCACCACTGGTCGTAAGTCACTCTTTTTCAGTGCCTTTGTAACTTCAAATGGTCACTAAAGGAATAGTCACAAGTCTTAGACAACCTGTACGTACAAGACAGAGCCACAAATCGTTTGGACCTTTGCTAAAATTGCAAGCATTTCATGGGCTTTGATTCCCTCATCCTTTTCAAATTTTCCAACCTTTCTCCGCCAGAAGTGGGCATTTTGGCTATACCAGAGGCTTCTTTGCTTATATATACTCCAGGGGTGAAATGCTCCCGGTTCGGACCGGATCGTGTGATCCAGTAGCGATTGTGGCAGATAGTTCGGAGAACCGGTAGCGATGGCGGCACAAGGCTCCGCCCACTCACCCGCCTCTTTTTAACCTGCTTTTAAAAGGTTAAAAAAAAGGCTCTGACGATCGTGCGCCGCAGCTGTGATTGTCAGAGCCTCTTTTTTTAACCTTTTAAAAGCATTTTTTTAGGTTGTAAAAAATGCTTTAAAAAAGTTTTTTTTAAAAGTTGGCCACGCCCACCCAGTCACATTACCACTACCCCCACCAAGCCACACCCACAGAACTGGTAGTAACAAATTTTACATTTCACCACTGATACGCCTCAAACTTTTAATTTTAGTGGTTGCAGACACCATGAAAATGGGAAGCTTTATTTCCCCCGCTATGATAAATCTTGTGTCTGAGCTGGGCCAATGGAGCAATTTTATTTATTTTTCAATTCAGGGTGAGTTTACTTAATTTCACATTTTCAAATGGTCGTTCTTTTTTCAATTTTACAGGGACGTATGCACGCTCCCCTGAAGGCTGCAAAAAAAGTATTTGCTTTTATTTCTTCTTTAAGGCAGCAAAGTTTATTCTTCCTTCCTTCCTTCCTTCTTTCTTTTCTTCCTTCCTTCTTTTCTTCCTTCCTTCCTTCTTTTCTTCCTTCTTTCTTTCTTTCTTTCTTTCTTTCTTTCTTTCTTTCTTTCTCTCTTTCTCTCTTTCTCTCTTTCTCTCTTTCTCTCTTTCTCTTTTTTCCTTCCTTCCTTCCTTCCTTCTTTTCTTCCTTCCTTCCTTCTTTTCTTCTTTCTTTCTTTCTTTCTTTCTTTCTTTCTTTCTTTCTTTCTTTCTTTCTTTCTTTCTTTCTTTCTTAGTGTTGACTTTTGAAAGGAGTTGGAGGATTACTGTATTCACCAACAGATTTTTACTGAGCTGAAAACTGTTGATTTAAAAAACGTGGTTTCTCTATGGAAGTCTGGCAAACTATTATGTCAGATTTTGGCAACTAGTGGCTAAGCCACAGGCTACAACCTGGGAGATTGTGAGTTCTAGTTCTTTCTTAGGCATGAAAACTGACTGGGTAACTCTGGGCCAGACATTCTCTCACAGCTCAATCCACAGGGATGTTGTTGTGGGGAAATGTTCACTTCCTTGAGTTATTTATAAAAATAATAATAAAGGCAGGAGATAGATAGATAGATAGATAGATGATAGATAGATAGATAGATACCGTAGATAAGATAGATAGATAGATAGATAGATAGATAGATAGATAGATAGATAGATAGATAGATAGATAGATAGATAGATAGATGATAGATGAGAGAGAGAATAGATAACAGAGAAATAGAGAAATTATTGAGAGAGAGAGAGGGAAGGATGGAGAGAGATAAAAATTAATAAAAATAATAAATGCAGGAGATGATAGATAGATAGATAGATAGATGATAGATAGATAGATAGATACCGTAGATAGATAGATAGATAGATAGATAGATAGATAGATAGATAGATAGATAGATAGATAGATAGATAGATGATAGATGAGAGAGAGAATAGATAACAGAGAAATAGAGAAATTATTGAGAGAGAGAGAGGGAAGGAGGGAGAGAGATAAAAATTAATAAAAATAATAAATGCAGGAGATGATAGATAGATGATAGAAGATAGATAGATAGATAGATAGATAGATAGATAGATAGATAGATAGATAGATAGATAGATAGATAGATAGATGATGGATGGATGGAAGGAAGGAAGGATGGATGGATGGATACCATAGGTAGGTAGGTAGGTAGGTAGGTAGGTAGATAGTTGAGGGAGAGAATAGATAACAGAAAGAGAGAAATTATTCAGAGAGAGAGAAAACATGACAAAATTAATAAAAATAAAGGCAGGAGATGATAGATGATAGATAGATATAAGGTATATTATATCTATATTATATACCTATATTATACGTATATAAATTGAATTTTTTAAAAAAATTTGATTTATATGCCGCCCTTCTCTGGAGACTCAGGGCGGCTTACAATGTGTTAAGCAATAGCCTTCATACTTTTGTATATATTTATATTTATATATTTTGTATATATATTATATTTATACAAAGTCAGCTTATTGCCCCCAACAAACTGGGTCCTCAATTTACCCACCTTATAAAGGATGGAAGGCTGAGTCGACCTTGAGCCTGCCTGGGATTGAACTCACAAGTAATTGCAGCAGCTGGATCTTAAATGCTGCCTTTGTAGGAGGCATTACTCCCCTACGCTACGCTATTTATTTAAATAAATAAATAAATAAATAAACAAATAAACAAATAAACAAAATAGATAGATAGATGGATGGATGGATTGATGATAGGTTAGATAGATAGATAGATGAGAAAGAGAGGGAGAGGGAGAGGAAGAGAGAGAAAAACATGACAAAATTCCCTGCCCTTATTTCATTTTCTATCTTGTGATATGGCTCTAAATCTTTTTCCTGAAAATTTCACTTCTTGCCCATTCTCCTGTTCAAAGGTGCCAAGCCAACCAACCTCACTTCTGTTTCTCAAGTCAGCGGGACGAAAGTTCCTCCTCCGTGTTTATAGAATCCGATCCACACGCAGATCTGCTGTCGTTTGGTTTGTCTCTCTGAAACCGATCTGAAGGCTAGCGGGGGGAGCGGGGGGGGGGGAATTGTGCAATCTCACAATGTAACCAAAACAGTGCCTGTTGCACTCAAAACTGTTCCACCCTGGGTGAATGAATGTGAATGTCTCTCTTTTTCTCCATTCGGAGTTGGGATAGCAAAGCTGCTTTGGTAACTCTAAGCAGCTTGTTGAGTGCCAAGGTAAATAATGAAAAGGAAAAAAAAATCAAAACCCACTGAGCTTGCATGATTATTCTCATAATTTCCGGCTGCCCCAAGGCTGTAATAACTTACACACCCTATTTCCCAAATGTTTCTAATTTATTTTTCAGGAACCAAATTATCTTGTAATTCCCCTTGTGCTGTGCTCTTTTGGAAAAAAAATAACAACACACCATCAAGAACCCACCAGATCAGGAATCCGAATGCAGGAGGGAAACAGTTGCTTTATTCTTTGCAGTGCCTAACATTCGGTGCGATAAATCGTCTTTGCTAAATTCACAGGTGCTTCAAGTAAAAAGACCTGAAGCCAGAATCAGGCACTGAAAAATCAAAAAAAAAAAGGTGGAATTTCCACGGCTTGCAAGATCCTAAAGTTCGCCAAGAAACTTCCTTTCCAAGCTTTTGAAGGGAGAAAGGACAGTCTTAAAACGTTTTAAGATAGAAACTCGTCTGTGGTTCTGGCATAGCGTTTCTCAGTCGTGGCAACTTTTTAAGATATATGGCTGTCAACTCCCAGAATTCCCCTTCCAGCATGCTTTGGGATGAACGGACTTCAACTCCCAGAATTCCCCTGTCGGCATGCTTTAAAGCCATGTCGATGATTAAGCGGGCCATCCTGTGACTGTGACCGATTTTACAACCTTTTGTGATGGTCGTTAAGCAAATCCATCGCCCGCAATGAACATTGGTTGCTGTAAACCAGACATAAATGTTGGCTTCCAGCAAAAAAAAACCCCATCATAAATTGCATTCGTGCGATTGTGGGACACTACAAACGGCGATAAATGATGGCTCTTTGCCAAATGCCCAAAATGTGATCACAAGATTATTTATTTATTTATTTATTTATTAGTTAGATTTATATGCCACCCTTCTCCGGAGATTCAGGGCGGCTTACAATTCGTTAAGCAATAGCCTTCATACTTTTGTATATACCTGCTTAGTAGGGCTTTTTGGCCCCCCCGAGCAGTGTTCTATTTTATACAAAGTCAGCTTATTGCCCCCACAAACCGGGTCCTCATTTTACCTACCTCGGTAGGATGGAAGGCTGAGTCAACGTTGAGCCTGGTGAGATTTGAACTCGCAGTAATTGCAGGCAGCTGGCAACTAAGTGCTACTTCAACAGCACTTAGTCCACTGGGCCACCAGGCCCCATGATTGATGGGGATGCTGCTGTTGGATATCAAATCCAGGTCATAAGTAACCTTATGGGACGCGGTGGCTCAGTGGCTACGATGCTGAGTTTGTCAATTGAAAGGTTGGCAGTTGAGCGGTTCGAATCCCTAGTGCCGCGTAACAGGGTGAGCTCCCATGACTTGTCCCAGCTTCGGCCAACCTAGCCATTCGAAAGCACGTAAAAAATGCAAGTAGAAAAATAGGGACCACCTTTGGTGGGAAGGGAACAGCGTTCAATGCGCCTTTGGCGTTGAGTCATGCTGGCCCCCTGACCACAGAGACGTCTTCGGACACCGCTGGCTCTTCGGCTTTGAAACAGAGATGAGCACCGCCCCCTAGAATCGGGAACAACTGACACATATGTGCAAGGGGAATCTTTACCTTTACCTTTAAGTAACCTTGGAGTGGTCCATTGTAACTTTAAACGGTCACTAAGGAACCGGTCATAAATTGAGGATTATCTGTGTTACGTGGGGAAAAAAAGTTACTTGGAAAAAAAGAAAGACTCATGTACTCTTTGCAATTCCATGGATCCCACTCTTCTCTCTCACCCCTTTGAGGACGGGGGGAGAAATATCCCCACCGTTATGTACCAGAGTTTAATTTAGATTTTAGGGCCTCTTCCTTTCCTCTAAATATAGCGGCGCTTAATTATTTAGTGGCTACCTTTTGTGGGTGAGCGGCTTCTCTCATAGCGGCTGAGACATGTTGGGCTTTTTAATAATTAATTTTTGTTTCGCAAGCAGGGAGCAAAATGTCTTGGAGGGAGGAGGGAAGGGGGGGAAAAACCGGTGGAAGGACAGTCTCTGGGTTTGGCCTGGGGCGGATCGAATGCCGATAGATTTGCATTCGGGCAGGACAGGAGCCCGCATATTTTTCTTTCTTTCTTTCCGTGCTCTGATTTTGCCTGGGGTGTGTGTGTGTGTCTCACTTTCTGCCTACAATCAGATTTCCGTTGCAGATTTCGTTCTTGCTCCTGGGAGTAAAATCTGTGCTCCTTTAATTACTCTTTTTACGCTGCTTAGGTGTTACTCTTGCTGGTAGACAGGAACTCCCTCTTTGTCTTTCTGAAGTCTCTTTTTCCTATTTATTTTCTCTCTATATATCTATCTGTCTGTCTGTCTTATCATTTCTCTCTTGTGCCCACCAGCTCTTTCTCTCTCTGTCATCTATCTACCTATCAATCTCTATATCTACCTATCTCTCCCTCTCGCTCTTCTATCATCTATGTATCATCTATCTATATCTATCTACTTATCTTTCTATAATCATCTATTATCTATCAGTCATCTCTATCTCTCTGTTATCTATTCTGTTTCTCTCTATCACCTCTCTATTATCTTTATCTATCACCTATCTATTATCTATCAATCATCGCTATCTCTCTATTACCTACTGTATCTCTGTTATCTATTATCTATCAATCGTTTTTCTCTCTCTCTATTTGTTATCTATTTCTTTCTTTCTTTCTTTCTTTCTTTCTTTCTTTCTTTCTATCTATCTATCTATCTATCTATCTATCTATCTATCTATCTATCTATCTATGTATCCCTCATGACGTTCCTGATTCAACCATCCCTTCCTCCCTCTCTCCAACTACCATCCTGGAGAGAGGGAGGGAGGGATGATTGAATGGAGAGGATCATGAGGAAGAAAGAGAGAGAGGGAGGGAGGGAGAGAGGGAGGGGGGATGGATGGGATTGCTAAATCGAATGGATGGATGGATGGATGGATGGATGGATGGATAGATGGATGGATGGATCACCCCTGGTTCCGCTTGCTGAAAGGGGTATATTTTTTAATATAACCTGCCCGATTGAAAAGTTTTGTTTTCTAAGTCCTCGCCAGGGAAGTCCATTGTTAGATCTAAGATGGTTTGTCATATATGCTTATATTTGTTTCTCTGTTTTGGTTTGATCTCCTCCTTTTTCCTTCAGTTGCTATTTGCCGGCTTAAAGGCCATAATGAATTTTTTACAAAATGAATTGAAAAGGGCCACACTCTGAATGGGGATAAGGTCAGAGGTTATTTCTGGAGAGGTTTTTAAGGAGGTGTTTTTTTTTTTTTTAAAGGGGAAAAAGAGATGCTTTGACATTTGCAAGATTGAAGGCTCACGTTTGGCTCCCAAAAGCTACATTCCCAATACCCAGACATGCAAAGAGTACAGAGTTTGGAAACCATCCAGTTGGAGAGAATCTGAGGACAAATTGACTGGCTTTGTAGTACACTTTTCTCCCTTGGATTACTCCAAAAAAGTAGCCAGCCACAGATAGATAGATAGATAGATAGATAGATAGATAGATAGATAGATAGATAGATAGATAGATAGATAGATAGATAGATAAATAGGCAGGCAGGCAGGCAGGCAGGCAGATTGCGATAGCGATAACACTTAGACATATACTGCTTTACAGTGCTTTACAGCCCTCTTTAAGCAGTTTACAGAGTCAGCCTCTTGCCCCCAACTGTTTGGGTCCTCATTTTACCCACCTTGGAAGGACAAAAGGCTGGGTCACCCTTGAGCCTGGTGAGATTCGAACTGCCAAATTGCAGGCAACCATACTGCACTCTAACCGCTGCTCCACCGTGCTTAGAGTGTAGTACTATTCAGATAGATAGATAGATAGATAGATAGATAGATAGATAGATAGATAGATAGATAGATAGATAGGTAGATAGATAGATAGAAGAGAGAGAGATATTATAGCTGATAGGCAAGTTAGATGATAGATGATAGATGATAGATGGAAGGTAGATAGATAGATAGATAGATAGAGAGATAGAGAGAGATATAGCTGATGGATAGGCAAGATAGATGATAGATGGATGGATGGATGGATGGATGGATGGATGGATAGATAGATAGTAGAGAGAGATATATTATAGCTGATGGATAGGTGAGATAGATGATAGATAGATGATAGATGGATGGATGGATAGATAGATAATTTAAATTTTAAAAAAGATAGGATGGACAGATGGACAGATGGATGGACAAATGGGAGACATGGATAGCTAGAGATATAATTGATGATAGATAGATAATAAAGATAGAAGAGAGAGATATATTATAGCTGATAGGCAAGATAGATGATAGATGATAGATAGAAGGATAGATAGATAGATAGATAGATAGATAGATAGATAGATAGATAGATAGATAGATAGATAGATCGCAGAGAGAGATATATTATAGCTGATGGATAGGCGAGATGGATAGATAGATAGAAGAGAGATATATATTATAACTGATGGATAGGCGAGATAGATGATAGATAGATGATGGATGGATGGATGGATGGATGGATGGATGGATAGATAGATAGATAGATAGATAGATAGATAGATAGATAGATAGATAGATAGATAGCAGAGAGATATAGCTGATGGATAGGCAAGATAGATGATAGATGATGGATGGATGGATGGATGGATGGATGGATGGATGGATGGATAGCTAGCTAGCTAGAAAGATAGCAGCGAGATATACATTACAGCTGATGGAGAAGCGAGATAGATGATAGAAAGATGATAGACAGATAGATAGACAGATAGATGGATATGATGAAGTTCTAGATTTACTCCAGATTTTGGGGTCTTTGCCTGCTAAAGTGTGTTTATCTCAGAACAGCATGAACACCAAAGATGGAATATTCGAGTTTATTCGCCTGCCTCCTCCTCCTTTTCATTTATGTTTCCCTTCTCCTCTCTCTCAGTCTCTTGTCTTCATGGAACCGTTTCCTCAGCAATTTCTTCGCTACTTAAAAATGGCCGTACCTGGGAAATTGGCAAGGAACGGAAGCGAAAAGCATGGTAAAGGAACATCAGGGAGACAAGACAATTTGGGTGTGAAGCAGCTGCAACTGCTCTTTAGTTATTACCTGGGTTTTTACGACTGCTTTTAGTCTCCTGACTTCCCAGTTTTATGGAGTGATGCTGCGGGCTGCCAAGATAATCCCGGAATTAATAGGGCAGTACAGAATTCAAATAAATAAGGGACCCAGGCTGTAATGTAATCGGTAGATTAATCAACTCGCGCTGCGGTTGATTTAATGCGTGGAGCTCATTTTGTCCGGCCGAGGAAATATTTGGAGGTGTCAGGATGAGAATTACAGGGCGCGTTTTGGGTTCAGGTTTTCCAGGGATGGGCTTCAAAAAAATCAACAAGGGTTTCTCTGCCCAGTTGCTGGGTGGGCGTGGCCATGGTGGGCGTGGCCTAGTCGGCTTCCTGCACCACGGCGGGATGGGGGGCATTTTTGCCCTCCCCAGGCTCCAGAGGCTTTTCTTGAGCCTCCGGGAGGGTGAAAATGGCCTCCCCAGGCTCCAGAGGCCCTCTGGAGGCTGGAACTGAGCCCATTTCCAGCCTTCCAGATCTTACGGTAGGCCTGTTTTTCACCCTCCCCAAGCCTCTGCGTGCACCCTACACTTACCTGCATCCAAAATGGGCCATATGGGGACTCCTGGGAGTGGAGGGGTGGGGTGGGCCAGCCAGGAGTGGGATTTATGGGTTCTCCCGAACTGCACAGAATCTTAGCTAGAGGTTCTCCCGAACCGCCTGCGAACCCCCAGCACCCCTGAGGTTTTTTCCCCGCAAGAGAGAAAAGGGATCAAAGAACGGAAAACTGCAAGGTTAAGCATTTTACCCTTCCTTGAGAGAACGCTCATCCAGCTAGTCCTCGAGTTATGACCACAATCTGGGCACAATTGAGCCCCAAATTTATGTTGCATTTGAGGAGCCTGGATAGCTCAGCAGACTAATGCATTGTAATTTAACTCCAGCTGTCTGCAATTACTGTAAGTTCGAATCTCCCCAGGCTCAAGGTTGACTCAGCCTTCCATCCTTTCTAAGGCAGATCAATTCTATTCTATTTTCTCTCCTTCCCTCCTTCCTTCTTTCTCCTATTCTATTCTATTCTATTCTATTCTATTCTATTCTATTCTATTCTATTCTATTCTATTCTATTCTATTCTATTCTATTCTATTCTATTCTATTCTATTCCATTCCATTCCATTCCATTCCATTCCATTCCATTCCATTCTAATTCCTGAACTCAGCTGTGCTGCAGTCCTGTTTTATGGGGAATACAGGTCATCCTTGACTTATGACCACAATTGAGCCCAACATCTCTCTTGCTAAGCAAGGCAGCTTTTAACTGAGTTTTGTCCCTGTTTTACGACCTTTCCTGCCACAGTGGTGAAGCGAATCATTGTGTTTGTAAAATTAGCAACAAGGTTGTTAAGTGAATACGGGTTTCCCTGCTGATTTTGCTCGTCAGAAGGACAAAAGGGGAGCAGGTGACACCTTCCAGGACACTGCGGCCGTCATAAATATGAGCCAGTGGCCAAGGGTCTGAATTTTGATCTCATGACCAGAAGGATGCTGCAACGGTCATAAGTGTGAAAATGGTCATAAGTCACTTTTTTCAATGCTGTTGTAACTACACTACATGAATGGTTGTAAAACAAGGACTCCCTGTACAGGCAGTCTGCATCCAGGCTGAAGTGCATTAAATTCAACTTAACTGGATATCCAGCGGGCTTTAAAAACACATCTTTTTCAGCTTGCCGGCTTAGCCTGATTCCTGTCAAATATTTTATTATTTTTAGAGTTTTATTATCTTTTAAAATTAATTTGTTTTAATCTACGGCTATTTATATTTGTTCTTTTTATGAAATTTTAACTTTTGTGTATTTGCTTTTTAATTTGGCTGTTCACCACCCTGAGTCCACAAGGAGAAGGGCGGTATATAAATCTAATAAAACATAAACATAAACATAAAACAAATAGCAGATTCCTGGCTGTTGAGATTTCCCTGCCTTGATTCTGCCCTAGATATTAATACGGATAATATTCACGTGTTAATCAAACAGGAGGTCACCTGCCAATTCCATGGTTTTTCACTCATTAACTTCCTTGCCCTGTTTTAGCTAATTGTCGAGTTCGCTAATCAAGAAAACTGAAATAAAGATGCATGTTTGCCAAGTAGAGTGAAATTCGAAGGCGTCTGAGAGAGACGGATTTCCACTGGATTGAATGTCCCTTGCAGGCTGTAAGCTGTTTCAAGGAGAGCTGCCTTTTGCAATTGACTGAGGGTGAATTTGTCAATGCCGATGATGATGATGATGATGATTATCTCTTTTATTCATTAAACATGAAACTCAGTCAACTGAACATTTAAAAATGTGTCACAAATACCATTGACTGGTGCTAATGGTTGATACGGGTTGCTGCCAGCGTCCTAGGTATCAACCAAGTACCTTCTTAAGATGTACGACGTTCCAAGAAGTGCAGTTTTTTTGCAGTTCCGCTGGTGTTATTAGAGGAAGCTGCAATTTCTTGATGTGTTTTGTAAAATTCTTGGACATGGTACCAAGCGCCCCGATGACAATGGGTATCACTGTTACATGTTTCATCCATAGCTGTGAAGTTTCAATGGCCAGGTTGTGATATTTCATCATTTTTTCCCAGTTCTTTTTCTTCGACTCTGGCATCTCCTGGTACCATGATGTCAATAAATTGTATGTTTCTGTTTTAAACAACTGTGATATCTGGCGTGTTGTGTTCCAAGTGACGATCTGTCTGTATTCAATGATGATGATTGTTGTTGTTGTTGTTGTTATTACCACCATTGTTTTGTTTTTTTTAATTTATTATTATTATTAAATGCAAACAAAGATATAAAGACAATACAAAGACAAAACAAAACCCCACCATCTACAAAACCCACACAACATTTTACATGTATACTTTTTGTCATCAACAGAATATGTAGTATTTTACTTTACATATTAGTGAAAGGACAGTATTAGATTCTTAATTCAAATACTTTAAACTAAAAATATACTTGCATCATCTCCTTATTCATCTCCTACTATTAATCTTTCACCCTAATTCCTATCTTCTACGGTTATGCTAATTTTTCTTTCCAGCCACTGGAGGTCTTTTAGTCGAGCAGGAGACCCAATACCATTTCAGACAAATGAGTATCTAATCTTTTTTTTAAAAACCTCCAGTGATGGAGCGAGCACAACTTCTAGAGGCAAGCTGTCATTGGATTGTTTTAATGTCTACTGTTTTTTAATGTTTGATAGCCACCCAATGTTGCCTAGAGTTGAGATGGGCAGCATACAGTCTAATATATAAATAAATAGCCGGCCAAATAATAAAATAGAAATATAATACAATAATTAAAAAATAAAGTTAAAGTTAAGAGTTAAAGTGAGAGTTAAAATTAAAGTTAGAGTTAGAGTTAAAATTAAAGTTACAGTTAAAGTTAGAGTTAGAGTTAAAATTAAAATTAGAGTTAAGAGTTAACATTAAAATTGTGTTCATAATTTTGAGAATGCCACTCCAGAATGAATGACCACTTCCCTTCCGCTGCAATGCCTCAAGTCTGGAGCCACAGCCACCAACCTCACAAGGAACATGGGCATGGGAATACCCAGCGTCAATCTAAGCTCTTTGCTAAGGATAGGGTGTCAGTCTTGGTCATCGTCCCAGAGAGAAGGAGAATCTGTGTGTGTGTGTGTGCGTGCACTTAGGAGGGTGGTGATGGGAAGAGGGAAGCCAGCTCTGTTCGCCATCTGCTTCAGTCATCTTGGAGCCCCTTTTGACCCCGCCTGCGTTGGAATTTCTGACTCCACGCACTCTGCTTTGACTCAGAATATAGAACGATTTCCTGACCACATGTTTCTTTTTATAGACACCAGCTTTTTATTGCCAGCTTCCTCCACTAGGGGTCAAGATCGCTCCTCGCGGCCTTTCAACAATGCACCCGTGTTTGCGGGCTTTCTTTAACAGATGGACAGAGTTGGGAGGGACCTTGGAGGTCATCTAGCCCAACCCCACCCACCCCGCCCAAGCAGGAGACCCTACACCGTTTCTGACAGATGGCAGTCCAGTCTCTTCCTGAAAGCTTCCAGGGATGAAGCTCCCACAACTTCTGAAGGCAACTTCTGTTCCATCGGTTGATTGTTCTCACTGAAATTTCTCCTTATTTCCAGGTTGAATCTCTCCTTGGTCAGTTTCCATCCATTATTTGTCTGGCTTTCAGGTGCTTTGGAGAATAGCTTGGCCCCCTCCTCTCCGTGGCAGCCCCTCAAATATTGGAAGACTGCTCTCCTGTCTCTCCTAGTCCTCCTCTTCACTAGACTAACCAGGCCCAGTTCCTGCAACCGTTCATCGTATGTTTTAGCCTCCAGTCCCCTCATCATCCTGGTTGCTCTTCTCTGCACTCTTTCTAGAGTCTCCACATCTTTTTTTATAGGGTGGTGACCAAAACTGGATGCAGGGCTCTAAGTGTGGTCTTACTAAGGAGCAGGAAACCCTCCGTTCTCTTGTCCTCGGCCACAAGGCAGGAACCTTTGGCCATCAGCTGCCACCTACCCACTCCTCAGCCTCAGTGCCCCGATGTGAATATTGCCCCTGCCCTGAGCATTAAAAGGGAAAAAATTCTGTGCAGGTAGTCCTCAAGTTAAGGCTATTGTCTTGCAGCCATAAATTGTTGCATTCATGAAGTGGATGAGTGCTAGGATTCACGGTCCTAAGCAATGGTGGGATTCAAAATTTTTTACTACCAGTTCTGGGATGTGGCTTGGTGGGCATGGCAGGGGAAGGATGCTGCAAAATCACCATAGCCTCTCATCGACCAGTCCGCTCCCATAGAGAGGGGCTCCTCAGGGTGCCGTTGGCCAAACAGTGTCAACTGGCGGCCCCCAGGGGGAGAGCCCTTCTCTGTGGGGGCACCTGCCATCTGGAACGAGCTCCCCCCTGAGATAAGGAGGTTACAGGACTTGCATACCTTCCGCCGCGCCTTAAAAACGTTCTTATTCCAACAGGCTGGTCTGGCTTAACCTCCTCTTTATACTGGGTTTTAAAACGTTTTATAAAATTGGATTTTTAAATTGTTTCTTAGCCTAATTATTTAATTTATTTTAAACAATTTTTAACTTTTGTATCGTACTGTATTTTATCTTGGCTGCTCACCGCCCTGAGTCCCTTCTGGGAGTAGGGTGGTATACAAATTCAATAAATAAATAAATAAATAAATAAATAAAATTCCCAACCCACTCCAGGGGAAGGTTACTGCAAAATCCCCATTCCCTTCCAATCAGCTGGGACTCAGGAGGCAGAGAATACATGCGGGTGGGGCCAGCCAGAGGTGGTATTTACCGGTTCTCCAAACTACTCAAAATTTCCACTACCGGTTCTCCAAAACTGGTTAGAACCTGCTGAATAGCACCTCTGGTCCTAAATCCCATTTTTCAGTGCCGTCGCAACTTCAAACGGTCGCTAAATGAATGGCTGTACATGGAGGACAACCTGCATAATTTCTTTAGAAGCATGAAGCGTGCACAAGATATGGTTGCAAGTTGTCGCAACCTGGAAAACCAGCTGAACTGATACCGCATTCAAATTTGCAACCGTTCATTCTTCTGAACGGATAATCATATATCATCATCGCATACTTTAGAGCCTCTGTTGTTCTTCCTGGTTGACCCAAAAAATATATCTGCGAATAGAAGAACACGCTCAACTTGTTTTGTTTCTCTCTCTCTCTCTCTCTCTCTCTCTCTCTCTCTCTCTGCAATGGCGCCTGTGATCTATTACTCTGTTCTAATCCTGTGAAAGCAAAAGCAAAAAACAAAAGAAAATCACGGCTTGCAGGTTTGGGAAATATCTGTCTGTTCCACCTTGACCGGACTTTGCAGAGAGCCATATATTTTACTCGCCAACACTTTCCTTCGGCCAACCTTGGCGTGTGAAACGGAGACTTCTCTTTCGGTCTGGCTTCTGAAGAGAGTCCCGTCGCCGGTCCATATTAATCTTCGTTGTTGTTAGTTGCGAAGTTGTCTCTGATCCATCACGACCCCATGGACAACGTTCCTCCAGGCCTTCCTGTCCTCTACCATCCTCTGGAGTCCATTGAAGCTCACGCCGACTGCTTCAGTGACTCCATCCAGCCACCTCCTTCTCTGCCGTCCCCTTCTTCTTTTGCCCTCCATCATTCCCAGCATTCAGCTCTTCTCCAGGGAGTCCATTTTAATCTAGGGATCTCGAATTGTGCGTTATTGCAGCTGTCCGCTGCGAGCGGACACAACGGAGGAGGCTTGGCCCAGCTCTCAGTTGGCCCATCTATGCAAGTCTGGTTAAGTTCAAAACATTTTGCAAGCTGCCATAAGCGGCTTGCGACCCCAGTGGTACTGTCAGAAAAAGTACAGGTGCTAAACTAGAAGGGGGGGGGGTATCTAAGCCTCTGTGGGTCATATGTAGCCCCCCCAAAAAAACCTCTCTTTGGGCTGCTGTTCCCCAAATTGTTGCCAACCGCGAGTGCCAAAAGAGCAAGAGTTCAATTCCCTGCTGCTTTTTGAAACACAAAAGACGCAACGCTGCGTGTCAGCCTTAAAGTAAGATGAGGGGTGGCTATGTTTGCACCCACAGGGGAAATCACAGCTAGACAAGCCATGGTTTATCCAATCGAATCAGTTGCCCAGGATTTGCGCCATCACACATTGAGATGAAGTAAACGGACTTGCCGGTGTGCCCATCACACCTAGACACAGGGCAGTCTTCTTTTTAGGAAAGCCTAAATTCTGACATGGCGGCTCAGTGGCTAAGACACTGAGCTTGTCGATCAGAAAGTTCACCGGTTCGAATCCCTAGTGCCGCGTAACGGGATGAGCTCCTGTGACTTGTCCCAGCTTCTGCCAACCTAGCAGTTTGAAAGCAGGTAAAAAATGCAAGTAGAAAAAGAGGGACCACCTTTGGTGGGAAGGGAACAGCATTCCATGCGCCTTTGGCGTTGAGTCATGCCGGCCACATGACCATGGAGACATCTTCGGACAGCGCTGGCTCTTGGGCTTTGAAACGGAGATGAGCACCGCCCCCTAGAGTCGGGAACGACTAGCACATATGTGCGAGGGGAACCTTTACCTTTATCTTTAAATCCTGATGGACAGATCATTGATGTTTTCTTGATAGCAGCATAGAAGTGGTTTACCATTAACCTCTCAATCAGGCAATTTTTGACTTCTTAATAGCAATAGCATTTAGATTTATATACCGCTTCACAAATGCTTTACAGCTCTTTTCTAAGCAGTTTACAGAGTCAGCCTATTGCCCCCACAATCTGTGTCCTCATTTTACCCACCTCAGAAGGATGGAAGGCTGAGTCAATAGCAATAGCAATAGCACTTAGACTTATATACTGCTTCATAGTGCTTTACAGCCCTCTCTAAGCGGTTTACAGAGTCAGCTTCTTGCACACCAACAATCTGGGTCCTCATTTTACTGACCTTGGAAGGATGGAAGGCTGAGTCGACCTTGAACCAGCCAAGGTTGAACTCCAGGCTGTGGGCAGAGTTAACCTGCATTGTAACCATTGTGCACTATGGATGGATGGATGGATGGAAGGAAGGAAGGAAGAAGGGGGAATAGGAAGAGCAAAGCAGTAGCAAAAGCACTTAAGACTTATATACCGCTTCACGGTGCTTTTACGGCCCACTTTAAACTGTTTCCAGAGATAGCCTCTTGCCCCCAACAATCTGGGTCCTCAGTTTACCGAATGAGGATGAATGACTGAGTCAATCTTCAGCCAGTCAGGATCAAACCCCAGGCTGGGGGCAGTCAGCCTGCAGTTCCGCATTCTAACCATTGTGCCTCCACAAGTCTAATCTAGTTTACAGTCCTGAGATTTTCTTAATAGCCTCCCCTCTACATCCTAAATGCCTCATAGATTGGAAGACTGCTATCCTGTCACCCCTAGCCCTTATTGTCATTAAACTAGACCCATCCAATTCCTGAAACCCAGTTCTTTGTCAGTTTTATCCTCCGCAACCACTAATCGTCTTCCTTGCTCTTCTCTGCACTCTTCCTGGAGTCTCAACATCTTTTTTTTTAATATTGCGGGGAACAAAACTGGATGCAACAAAGACCCTGTGATCTTAGGCGATGCCCCTTAAGCCCCGAACTCAAACCAGGTCATGCCTGGGGTGACAGTCGCTCTCAGTTGGGGTCCCTGGCAGCTTGCTTGCACGCTCATTTGCACAACCAGCAGCCCAAAGCCTTTTTGATCAAGATGGGGGGGGGAGGAGGAGGCAGGGGCGATCTCTGGCGTGCGCCAGTGTGTGCAGAAGCGTGTGGAACAGATGGAATGAGACACCCAGCGAGGGAAGCGTTCGTTCGCAGGAAGCAGGTTGGGAAGGAGGCTGGTACGCCGAAACCCTGGGGGGGAGTCGAAATGAGGTCAGGATGAGTCACCGTAAACCTAAATTGCATCAACCCAGTTCTTCCAGCAAAGGGGAAAAGGAGAAACGTGTTACTAACCTGACTAAACAGAACGCAGAAATGTGCTTGACGGATTCCTTCCCTGGATGGATGGATGCAGGACAGGATGAGCTGAAAAGCAGAAAGGATGAGTTGGGTCTTTTCAAGGTGTTTTTTTTTTAGGGGGGGCTGGGTTTTTAAGCCTCTCTTGAGTGCAAGGGAGAATTCCCAATTGAGAACATAGAATAATAGGTCTTCTAATCCAACACCCTGTTCAACTAGGAGACCTTATTCCACCCCTGGGATGCAGTGGCTCGGTGGCTAAGGCTCTGAGGTGGAGGAAGCAGGAACGTGGCAGACAGGCCTTGCATTGAATATTCCAGAATCAGATGTTTCTTGTTGAAAAATGCTGGATGAGGAAAAACGAGGAATAGATCCCAAGAGGGAATTTTGTGCTGCCAAATGGTTGCACTGTCACCTTAGAAAACTCCAAGGATTGTAAGAATTGGGAGAGGAGAATGCTGAGAACAATTCAGGAATTATTTTTTTTTAAAATTTGATTTATATGCCGCCCTTCTCCGGAGACTCAGGGCGGCTTACAATGCGTTAAGCAACAGCCTTCATGCTTTTGTATATTTATACAAAGTCAGCTTATTGCCCCCAACAAACTGGGTCCTCAATTTACCCACCTTATAAAGGATGGAAGGCTGAGTCGACCTTGAGCCTGGCTGGGATTGAACTCACAAGTAATTGCAGGCAGCTGGATCTTAAATGCTGCCTTTGTAGGAGGCATTACTCCCCTACGCTACTCAGGCTTTTTCACATCTATTCATCACCCCTATTCTTGAAATGTAAGAAAACGTGGCTAGGGATCCAGGATTCTACCCCAGAGAGACCAAGGAGGGGGTTGAAGGAAGTGATCTGTCCCCCCCCTTCAGAGACCCACAAAAACACAGCCAGCCGAGGGTTAATAATCACTTGGCACACTCCGCAGTTCTTATCTCAACCTTGGCAGCGATATGCACACCGTCTGCCAAGGACTTTATTGGTTTACACAAACAAGCAAATCTCCTACGTAGCTTTGCCGTTCATCTAGCTTCCAAGACTACGAGGTTGCTCCGTTTGTTTAGCTTTGTTCGTCACGAACTTCGTAACCCACCGTACTGTCTTATATACATATGCTTCTGGGTGTGGTCCAGTGAGTCATTGATCCCATGACTCCAATCCAATGACTCAGCATTTCCTCATACGTCTCAGCTGCAGTACCCTTTTCTCTCGCCTTCTTTGGCGTGCGTCCAGGAATGACGTCTCTCCCTCACTCTCATCTGAGGCACCTGTTTCCCCACTACTTGGCTCTCTTTCAGCTGGCACCTGAGCCGGTGCCAGAGGGGGAGGGCTGGGAGATCTGGCTGGCTCCTCTTCCTCCTGCTCAGAGCTGCCTTCCTCCAAAGGGATAGGCTCAGAGGACGGGGCCACAACAGGAAGCCCAGATAGTCCTCAATTTACAACCATTGTCTAACGGCTATTCGGAGTTAGGACGGCACTGATTTAGAACGGAGTATTGCATGACTGCTGTGGCATTCCTCACAGTCACGTAATTAAAGAGCATGTGGCTGAAATGGTGGCACCATCCCAGGTCATCTGATCATCCCAACTGGCTTCCAATAAACAAAGTCAACGGGGGAAGCTGAATTCATTTCCCCATTGCCCGGTGCGCTCGCATAGAGAGGGCTTACTTGGGGTCCCGTCGGCCAGGCAATGTCAGCTGACGGCCCCTAGGGAGCGAGCCTTCTCTGTGGGAGCACCTACCCTCTGGAATCAACTCCCCTTGGAGTTCCGGGTAGCCCCCGACCTTCGCTCCTTCCGCCGTGACCTTAAAACATGGTTGTTTCGCCAGGCTGGCCTGGACTGAATGGGGTTTTAATGGGAATTTTAGTTTTTAGTGTTTGAATTTTAATCTGGACTGGTTTTATTGTTATGAACCGCCCTGAGTCCTCGCGGAGAAGGGCGGCATATAAGTCCGATAATAAATAAATAAATAAATAAATAAATAAATAAATAAATAAGTAAGTAAGTAAGTAAGTAAGTAAGTAAGTAAGTAAGTAAATAAAGACTGCCTGATTCACTTAACAACTTGCAGTACTTCACTTAACATCCTGGGCCAAAAAAAATGGGGTGGGGAGCAAAATCTGGCACGACTCGCTTAAAAGCCACCTTGGTTAGTTAGCAATGGAAGTTTTGGTCCCAAGTGCGGCCGTTAGCTGTAAAAAGCATAACCTCAAACAAAATTAACCCATCCTGCTCAGCCAGTGTTTCTCAGCTTTGAGATGTGTGGACTTCAACTCCCAGAATTCCCCAGCCAGTAGGAGAAGGGGGTCTTAAGGTTGCTGAGGTTGAGATTATAACGTGTCAAACCCTAATGATTTTTGGATGATTCTGGCAGCTGCTGTGTGTGTGTGTGTGTGTCTTCAGCCCTTGTGGTTTGCAAAGGCTTAGCGGGATGTGTGAACCCAGCCAATTGTGGCTTCTTGGTTCTGTGTCTAAGCAAATCCGTATTACTGTCATGCGGGCAGAATTCCTAAATCTTTCCAAACCAGCAACCACCGCTACATCACGTGCCGGTGAGTGCCAGCAGTCTGGGAGATCGCCTCACCAGCGAAAGCAGAAGGAATGTTGTCTGGCACCGCTTTCTCTGCGCGGTCAGCCAAATTTTAATTTCTCCTGAAAGAATTGCCTGCTGCTGCTTGCGACTCGCTTGGTTCTCTTCCTGCTTGGTTCCTCCAAGACTTTTGAGCCATGAAGCACCCAGACACCTGCTTCTTACACTGCCTGGATTTATAAACTGGGATTTTCTGCAGGTGCTTTTTCTCGGCATACACAGAATCCAGAGTTAGAAGGGACCTTGGAGGTCTTCTAGTCCAACCCTCTGCTCAAACAGGAAACCCTTTCAGACAAATGGCTGTACGAACTTTTTAAAAAAAATTTGATTTATATGCCGCTCTTCTCCGGAGACTCAGGGCAGCTTACAATGCGTTAAGCAACAGCCTTCATACTTTTGTATATTTATACAAAGTCAGCTTATTGCCCCCACAAACTGGGTCCTCAATTTACCTCCCTTAGAAAGGATGGAAGGCTGAGTCAACCTTGAGCCTGGGGAGATTCGAACTTACAGTAATTGCAGGCAGCTCAATGTTCTTCTTTCTTTCTTTCTTCCTTCCTTCCTTCCCCTTTCTTTTTTTCTTTCCTTCCTTCCTCTTTCTTTCTTTCTTTCTTTCTTTCTTTCTTTCTTTTTCTTTCTTTCTTTTTCTTTTTTTAATTGGATTTATATGCCACCCTTCTCCGAAGACTCAGGGCAGCTTACAATGTGTTAAGCAACAGCCTTCATATTTTTGTATATTTTATACAAAGTCAGCTTATTGCCCCCACAAACTGGGTTTTCAATTGACCTACCTTAGAAAGGATGGCAGGCTGAGTCAACCTTGAGCCTGGGGAGATTCGAACTTACAGTAATTGCAGGCAGCTCAATGTTCTTTCTTTCTTTCTTTCTTTCTTTCTTTCTTTCTTTCTTTCTTTCTTTCTTTCTTTCTTTCTTTCTTTCTTCCTTCCTTCCTTCCTTCCTTCCTTCCTTCCTTCCTTCCTTCCTTCCTTCCTTCCTTCCTTCCCCTTTCTTTCTTTCCTTTCTTTCTTTCTTTCTTTCTTTCTTTTTCTTTTTTTAATTGGATTTATATGCCACCCTTCTCCGAAGACTCAGGGCGGCTCACAATGCGTTAAGCAACAGCCTTCATACTTTTGTATATTTATACAAAGTCAGCTTATTGCCCCCACAAACTGGGTCCTCAATTGACCTACCTTAGAAAGGATGGAAGGCTGAGTCAACCTTGAGCCTGGGGAGATTCGAACTGGTGTAATTGCAAACAGCTGCATGTTCTTAAAAACCTCCAGTGATGGAGCACCCAGAACTTCCGGAGAGAAGCTGTTCCACTGATTAATTGATCTGGGATAAAAGAATAACCGAGTTGGGAAGGGACGTTAGAGTCTTCTCATCCAACTCCCTACTCAAGCAGGTGACCACTCTAGACAAATGGCTGTCCAGTCTCTTCTTAAAAACCTCCAGTGATGGAGTGCCGAGAACTTCTGGAGGCAAGTCATTCCTCTGGTTAATTGTTCTCACTGTCAGGAAATTTCTCCTTAGTTCTAGGACCTCTCTGGCTCTCTCCTTGGTAAGTTTCTACCTCTTATTTCTTCTTGTGCCTTCAGGTGATCTGGAGAACAGGTTGACCTCCTCTTCTTTGTGGCAGCCTCTCCAGTATGGAAGACTGCTATCATGTCACCCTTAGTCCTTCTCTTTGTTAGACTACACATATCCAGTCCCTGCCACTGTTCACTGTACATTTTAGCCGCCAGTCCTCTGATCATCTTGGTTGCTCTTCTCTGCACCCTTTCTAGAGTTTCAACATATTTTTGGTATCATGGAGATCAGAACTGGATGCAATATTCCAAGTGTGGTCTAACCACTGGTGGGATTCAAATAATTTAACAACTGGTTCTCTGCCTTAATGATTTCTTTCAACAACCAGTTTGCCAAACTGCTCAGAAAATTAACAACCGAAGTGGTGCGAACTGTCTGAATCCTGCCAGTGTGTCTGACCAATGCAGTATAAAGCGGCACTAACGCTTTATGTGATTTTGATACTACCCTGTTTCCCCGAAAATAGGACCCAACTGGAAAATAAGTCCTAGTGTGATTTTTTTCAGGATTTTCGTAATATAAACCCTACCCCCCCCCCCAAAATAAGCCCCAGTTAAGATTGTCAGCCAGATGGATGCATTTAGTACCATATTTCCCCCAAAATAAGATCTAACCAGAAAATTAGCCCTAATGCGTCTTTTGGAGCAAAAATTAATATAAGACCTGGTCTTATTTTCAGAGAAACATGGTATTCCTCCATCGATACAGGCCAGTGATGGCTAACTTTTTTGCCATCGTGTGCCAAAAGCGGGGGGAGCGCAGTGGGGTCACAGGCACGTGTGCCCGCATCCATAATTCTATGCGCCCCACCCCCAGTGTTCCCGCTTTTGGCATGTGATGGCCCGGTGGGCCCGGTAAGCTCATTTTTTTGCTCTCCCCAGGCTCCAGAGCCTTTCTAGGACCCCGGGGAGGGCAAAAATGCCATTCCCCCCCACCCAAGAGGCCCTCCGGAGGCTGGAAACAGTGTGTTACCTGACTTCTGGTGGGCCCAGAAGGCCCGAAAATCAGCTGGCTGGCACACACATGCGTGCTGGAGCTGAGCTCGCGTGTCCACCAATATGGCTCTGTGTCCAGCTGTGGCACCCGTGCCATAGGTTCGCCATCACAGATACAGGTGGATTTCTGAATACGATTTCTGTTTTGCCATTCAGGGAGTCGGGCAGTGGTGGGTTGCCCCTATTTCAGACTGGTTTGCAAGAACCAGTAGTAAAACTGGCAGGAGGCCCCGCCCACAGCCCCGGATGTCATCATCGGCAATCTGTGCATGCGGTCCCATTGCAAACCAGGAGTAAAGGTAAGTACAACCCACACCTGGACTCGAGTCAATGTGCCAAACCGCCATTTCTATTTAACACGAGCGGGAAAAAGCCACGCTGGAGTGGGACTGACATCTGTGGACAAAGCAGACCCAAGGCGGCAACATTGGCCCTGAACTCTGGCTTTTCATTTCCTGTGCCACGATACAAACTATAAAAACACTATCAAATAATCATCCCGGGAGGAAGCAGGAACTTGGCAGACAGGCCTTGCATTGAATATTCCAGAATAAGATGTTTCTTGTTGAAAAATGCTGGATGAGGAATAGAAGTTCTTTATGTCTATGGTTAAATTCGGCTGTTTTGTCTGTGGTTCAGATTTCTTACTGTACTGTCTCCCCCCCTCCACAAACACCTCCCAAAAACTTACAGCATTCATACAATCTGGCAGCTGTCAGTTGAGTGCAACCCAGTCCTTGCAAATCATGGGGCTATTTTGGGATATCAGTAACACATAAAACGTCCTCCCTTCCTCACATGAAGGCCAACGTGGTACATGCCCAATTAATAATCGGATCTTGTATACATAACTTGTTTTGCCCTCGACAAAGTGAAACAGTATATAGGCTATCGGCAGCTGCAAGAATACAACAGGTGCATTTTCTCAGCATCGAGACCGGGCAAACCAAATAAATTTAGAAAGGACAGAGCTATGGGAAAATGTTCAGTTTGCTGCATGTAAATAAAACTCCTCTACTTTTTTTCTGGAGGTGAGAATGATGGTAGACTCCAAGGTACTTTTTGCAGGTTTCCTCCACCCCCCCACCCCCAAACTGGACTTTCTTGGTTTTTTTCCTTGAAGACGTTTCGCTTCTCATCCAAGAACCTTCTGACTGAACTGAAGAAGCTTCTTGGATGAGAAGCAAAACATCTTAAGGAAAAAAACCAGGAAAGTCCAGCTGACTCTTTTAAAAAACACCTTTGGGACAACTGTGACCTGGATGACTGTATAGTGGTCCGCCAGCAGCCTGCAGAGCTGGCAGTAGAGTCGGACAGCGATGAGGCTGAAGAAGAACAGGGGCCAGTCCTGGAGGCTGGGGAAGGCCCAGATGAGGGCTCGGAGGCAGAGATGGGGCCAGGGCCATCGGGGAGTGATGTGCGGACTTCGGAGCCTCCAGAGTCTGACAGTAGAAAGGCAAAGGAACAAGAGGAGCCTGTTCCTAGTGCACGAATGAGAAAAGCTGCCAGAAGGCAGGAGCAGATAAAGCAGAGTGGACGACTCGGGAGTAGGGCCAAGAGATGATTGGCCCCTCCCATAAGGCTTAAAAGGCCAGCAACGGCTCTTGGCCTCTTTGCTGGAAAACAACGTTGAGAGACTTGCTTCTTGTTTGGATGTATTTCTTTCTTGTCGTCATCTTCTGCTTCTGAACTTTTGCCAAGAAAAGCCTTTGGCAGTTTGCCTAATTATCCCAAGGTCAGTGATAAACTGAGGAATGGTGTTTTGAAGAATTTGCTTTAATTTAGGACCCAGTTTGTGGGGGCAATAAGCTGACTTTGTATAAATATACAAAAGTATGAAGGCTACTGCTTAATGCATTGTAAGCCGCCCTGAGTCTACGGAGAAGGGCGGCATATAAATCAAATAAAAAAAAATTAGTTTGGACTACGCTGAGAATGAGTTAATTCTCAGCTGTTCTAATAAAGTCTGTTAGTTTTCGAACTGTTTGCATTTAATACTAACTACTTGGGCCTGGGTCACAACAGACTGAGAATCTCCATAGATTAAAAAAAAAAAGTGGTAACTGTCAAGGGGAAAAGTGGTAGGTGGCTTGACATGCACAATTAAGCCACAACTTGATATATATATATCGGTTAGATTCGAACTGGTGTAATTGCAGACAGCTGGATGTTAATTACAGTGCTTAGTCTGCAGAGCTAAACCAGGCTCCTGGTATGTGCAAAGTGTAAATTTAAGGGCTGTGGCCAATGTGCAAACAAAGAGCCACTCTTTGTGGGACAACTTGCCACCGGTAACTCACCACAGCCAACTTGCCACAGCCAACTCACTGCAGGACAAGAGCTACACTAATATCAAAGATATAGGGCAGTGCACACCGGAACAACTAGACACAAGGACAGTTTTTTCCTGAATGCCATCACTCCGCTTAACAACTAACTTCCACAACACTGTCAAACTATTTTACTAAGTCTGCACTACTATTCTTCTTCTCTTCCTTACTAGTACCTATCTTATGACTATAACCAATGTTGCTCGTATCTTTCAATTTATATTTTTACTTGTTTCCTAATATAATTTGATAGCTTACTAGTAACCTTGACTATCACGAAGTGTTGTATCTTTTCATTCTTTTTTTAATTCTTTTTTTAATTTTTATTTTTTTATTTATTGTATTGAACAAACATTAAAAATATTGGACATAGTGTGACCATCCCGGTCTTGTCATATCCATACATATTATTTTACATAAGAACAAATATAATTACTATTTAACATACATTACTATTTTGTTCTTATTTACATATCCCTTGTCCTCATTTACATATTTGTCTAATTTTAGTTGTATCCATTTTACAAACCCTAATTCTTTTTTGTTCCAACTCCTTTTCTCCTTTACAATCATTGGTACACTTTGTTCCAAATTTTATAGTATTCTGTCTCATTTTTCTTTCAGTTCTAGTGTTGTATCTTTTTATTATTGATAAATATATTTTATTCTCCTTATGTACACTGAGAGCTTATGCACCAAAGACAAATTCCTTGTGTGTCCAATCAATAATTGGCCAATAAAAAAAAAATTATAGTAGAATAGAATCATTAAAGAAAGGATGCCAAGGGAGGGACAGAATGTAATGGGAAAAATTAAAATATCTTTTATTTATTTTAAATAATTACCGTATTTTTCGGAGTATAAGACGCACCAGAGTATAAGACACACCTACCTTTTTTGGTGAGGAAAAGAAGAAAAAGAAATCTCCCTCTGCCTCTGAGCAATTTTGCCTCTGAGCAATTTTGCCTCGTTGCAGCAAACAGCCTGCTTTACTTTCATTTTCGTTTTCAGCATAGCTTGATTAGCACAAGGGAAAAAAAATCTGCTCCAGCAATTTACCTCTTTGCAGCAAGCAAAAGAGCTGAGAGCAAATCAGCTGAGAGTCGGGAGGCCGATCCAATCAACTTGTGCTAATTAGCCTGTGCTGAAGCTGAAAGGAGCTGTTTTTCCTTGCTGCTTGCTTGCAAGGAGGTAAACTGCTGGGAGGCAGGGGCCAAAGGGTGGGGGTCAGTGGGCGGGCGGGGCTACATTCGGTGTATAAGACGCACCTAAATTTTCACCCTCTTTTAGGGGGGGAAAAGTTGCATCTTATACTCCGAAAAATACGGTAAATACAAATGTTAAACCATCCTGCAGTGAGTTGTCCCATGGCAAGTTGGCTGCAGAGAATTGGCCATGGTGAGTTGGCTGCAGCGAGTTATCCGATTCCCCTCTCTCTGGAATCTGTAACTGTAAGGCATGGCCAAGCAGGAACCAGCAACCCTCAAGCTGGGCAGAACTGCTGTATTAGGGATGGGTTCTACTTAGCTTTACTACTGGCTCGCAATGGGAATGCGTGTGTGCTTCTGCGAATGCGCAGATTGTCATTTATGATGTCCGGGTGGGTGGGTGTGCCGATTTTACTACCGGTTCTATAAAACCAGACAGTACCAGGGGCAACCCTCCACTGGTTGCTAGGAATTTAGTCTCAAGCAGGGGTGCTATTCAGCAGGTTCTGATAGGTTTTGGAGAACCGGTAGCAGAGATTTATTTTTAATAAATAATCTTTATTAAATATTTACAATAAAATTAATACACAATAATAATTGAAAAGCAATATAAGAAGCAAAACATAGAAACACTTAAACACAAGACTAAAACAAAACCACAAACAAGATTAACTGAGAGTTAAGCTCACTCTCCAATTAGTATTAATTAATACCATCCTAGTCAAACATTTCACTGCAATCAGATTTTTTTTTATTAACTACAAAACAATTGGTCTGCTTTTATCAAAATTGTAAAGAGTTATAAAGCCTAGTGAATATCTAGTTAATCTAATTAGACGATCTTATCACCCTTCTCCTAAATTTAATCTTCTTTTGAGCCAAACTAAACATCTATCCCAACTTTTATTATATACTGAATCTTTATCTTTTAAGATATACGTTAGCCTGTCCATCTCAGCACATCGAAGAATCTTGTTTATTATCAGATAGTCGTGTGTGTGTGTGTGTGTGTGTGTGTGTGTGTGTGCATCTTTCCACAGTTGAGCAAATGCCATTCTCGCCGCTGTTGAGACATGGACAAATATATATCAATCTTTCTTATCGATGTTATCCAGTCTTATTCCGAGTAAGTAGAGTCTGGGTGAAGAGGAAAGCTCACACCTAGCAGTAGTGGAGATTTTGCAAATACCACCTCTGACTGGCCCCAGAGTGGGGTGAGAATGGGGATTTTGTAGTATCCTTCCCCTGGAGTGGGGTGGAAATTTCTGCTACCGGTTCTCCAGAACCTTTCAGAACCTGCTGGATTTCACCCCTGATGGAAATTTATCTTGGTGAGTTTCAACCTAGAATTTCCTGATAGTTAGAACAATTGACTTGTGTCCAGAAGTTATGGATGCTTCACAACTGAAGGTTTGCAAGAAGAGACTGGACAGTCATTTGTCGAGTATATTATAGGGTCTCTTGTTTCAGCAGGGGGCTGGACTAGATGACCTCCAAGATCCCTTCCAACTCCGTTATTCTATATTCTGATAGGTTCTTATCCTTCCCCACGATTTTTTCTCCCAAGAGAATGAAATGAAATTCAATGGAAAGTAAGACATGTTGGATTAGGGCCAACTGTTGGAAAATAAACAGACTTCTTTCTTACTCCATCCGAGTCTGTCCTTTTTACACAGACACACACAGAGGGGGAGAAAAAAAAAGTCGGATCATGAGTCATTTCTTGAATAACTGCATCATGAAGGCTGTCCACCGAGTCCAATTTTTCACAGTGGACTAATAGTTGAAAAGCTCTGGAGAAATAATAAAATTCCCTCCCTCCCTTTAAAGGTTTGAGAAATAGCCTTTTTTTCCCCACTAGAAAAGGAAATTGAACAGGCCCGGGGGGGGGGGGGGGGCTGCAAATTAAAACAAAGTTTTCTGTTGCATCCAAAGCTCCATTTGAGCCGTGCGTTAAGATGGCTGAGTCTAATCTCGGTTAGACATTTGTGGGCTGGCCATGCTGGGTGAACTGAGGCGGTTTGGTTAACTAGAGTTAGAGTCATTTAGATGACTTGAGCACTAGCTACAGAAATTGAATGGATGGATGAATAAATATATATCATATTTTTGGAGTATAAGACGCACCGGAATATAAGACGCACCTACCTTTTTTTGGGGAGGAAAACAAGAAAAAGAAATCTGCCTCTGCCTCCCAGCAATTTTGCCTCATTGCAGCAAACAGCCTGGTTTACTTTCATTTTCGTTTTCAGCATAGCTTGATTAGCACAAGAAAAAAAAAATCTGCTCCCAGCAATTTACACTCCTTGCAGCAAGCAGCAGAGGCCCATGCAGCAGTAGGCAATGGCAATCCCTGCAGCCTGAAACAGCTGAGAGAAGGGAGGCTGATCCAACTGGCAATCCGTTGCTTGTGCTAATCAGGCTGTGCTGAAGCTGAAATGGGCCATTTCTTCTGGCTTCTTGCTGCAAGGAGGTAAATTGCTGGGAGGCAGAGGCCAAAGGGTGGGGGCCAGTGGGTGGGCGGGGCTTCATTCGGTGTATAAGACGCACTCAAATTTTCATCCCCTTTTACAGGGGAAAATTATACTCTTGAAAAATACGGTATATATTTTAAATCAGTCTTTTCTGCCAGTTGGAACATAGAATCATAGGGTTAGAAGGGACCCCTTGCACAAAGCAGGAGACCTTATTCAAACCTGATACAAATGGTTGTCCAATCTTTTCTTGAAAACCTCCAGTGATGGAGTACCCACAACTCCAGAAGGCAAGCTATGACACTGATTGTTCCCACAATCAGAAAATTTCTCTTTGGTTCTAGGTGGGGGAAATTTCCCTCCATTGCTTCTTGTCCTGCCTGCAGGTACTTTGGAGAATAAATCAACCCCCTCTTTTCTCTGACAGGCCGTCAAGAACTGAAAGACTACTATCACATCATCCCTAGTTCTTCTCTTCGTTAGATTAGACAAACCTAGTTCCCACAATCGTTCATTGTATGTTCATTAGCCTCCAGCCTCTTAATAATTTTTGTTCTTCTTCTCTGCACATTTTCCAGGATTTTAGATACTTTTCTGTATCAGGGTGACCAGAACTACATACAGTATTCACCAATGCAGTATAGAGCAGTATTATTAATTCAGTAAAGGTAAAAAGGTTCCCCTCGCACATACGTGCTAGTCGTTCCCGACTCTAGGGGGCGGTGCTCATCTCCGTTTCAAAGCCGAAGAGCCAGCGCTGCCCGAAGACGTCTCTGAGGTCCTGTGACCGGCATGACTCAACGCCAAAGGCGCACGGAACGCTGTTCCCTTCCCACCAAAGGTGGTCTCTATTTTTCTATTTGCATTATTTTTTTTACGTGCTTTTGAACTGCTAGGTTGGCAAAAGCTGGGACAAGTCATGGGAGCTCACCCCGTTAGGAGGCACTAGGGAGTCGAACCGCTGAACTGCCGGGCTTTCTATCGACAAGCTCAGCATCTCAGCCACTGATCCACCACGTCCCCTTAATTCAGTAAACCAGGTTAAATGGACAGTACAAACCCAGCACTGAATTTTATTTCTAATCTCACTAAAACCTCACCACTCCAAGTTTAACAACTTGGTGATTCACAGAGGGGTTGGGATATGAAAGAGAAGATAACCCTTGATATCTCCCCCCCCCCCGCCACAACCAATCCTTGCCAAGGTGTGAGTATTATGTTTCAGCATATTTATAAATGTTGCATTCTGTATAGCAGTGGGGATTTTTTTCCCCTTTAAAAAATGGATCTCTCCCTTCATTCTAATTTCATATGGAAATGCTTGGCATATTATCATGGAGTCCTGGAAGGGGTTTATACCAACAATTATAATAATAACAATAATTTTTAACATTGTTTAAATTTTTCTGGCATTGTTAGATTGGGAAAAAATGGAAAATACGAGGAAGGTGGGCAGATGGAGAAAATGAATCACTAAGGAAAGCTAAGGCAGACGTAGCCAGGGGTAAGTCAGGGAATGAAAAATTATGTGAGATCGGGATATAATTTTTAATTTTTCTAAGCAGGCGTCTGCTCAGTCCTAAAGTTCAAGGAATGTTAATTCAGCCGAGAAGGAAAGACAAGGCTTCAAATCTGTGAGTTATCCAAAGATTTTGTTTTGGTGCCTTTGAGACAATGTTGACTGCTGATGAATGCCTGAACTAGTCCTTGTGATTTTCTTGGCAATGTTTTCAAAAATCATTTGCCCTTGCCTTCTTCTTCCTAGGGCTGAGGAAGATGGATCGGTCCAGGAACAATACACGAGCACACAATAGATGCAAACTTAAGGTGAACCGTTCCAAACTCGATTGCAGAAAATTTGAGTTCAGCAACAGAGTGGTTAAGCCAGATTTGCTTAACGGCCATTTGACTTGACTTAACAACGGCAGGGATGCAGTTAAGCACTGTGACAATCATGGTCATGAAAAGAGGCAAAACTCACTTGATTGTTTTGGTTAGCAACAGAAATTTGGAGCTCAGTTGGGGGTCATAAGTCGAGGACCCCCCGGTTTTGTCAGAGTGTAGTCACCACCACTGAAGGCAACTCCTTGTCTTGCAAAGCTACTGATTATTATTATTTTTTTGGTATAACCCGCAGCTGCTAAAAGCATGAGATCAGAGAAAATCTTTTTTCAGGTCAGCTGAGATGCTCAAGAGGCAAGGGAACCCTAGAGATTTGTGGTTTTTTTTTAAAAAAAAATATTTGTATTCTATCTCTGTCATATCTGCTCTAGTTTTGAGGCCCCTTTGCAAAGAGGTACCTTTAAGTCAGCTTGAATATACTTAGCAAGCTGAATTTGCTCAGATCGATCCAAGGGGAATAATTTTTCCACCCTGTCTGGCCGCATTTTTTTTTGTGCGTCTGTTTTTTCCCCCCCTCTCCCATTCATCCTATTATCTGATTCCCCTTTGAAGTCACTCCCGATGTCTTGATGTCTTTGTTAAGTCTAAATGTCAAGAATATGTCTAATTTCCTCAAATCTGGAAATGGTACAAAGAAGTAGGAGAGCTCTAATCATAAAATCTGTAAGAAAACCCCTTGTGTCTGCCTTGAAAGATATATATATATTTTTTCATTAAGACCAGAGACTGTTAGTCTAGAAAGCAGAGGCATCTAGATGGTTCATTTTCCTGGAAACGACAATTTAAAAGCAAAATATTCTTGCTCACACACAGCGTAACACCCACAAATGCAGATCGTCTGGGTTATAAATCTTTATCTCCACCCATTTTCCTTCCCCCCCACCCCACCCCCTGCCAGGAAGAAATCCTATTTGTTCAATTGGAGGTAAGGAGAAGGTTGAATCAGGATGATTTAGAATAATTAATAATAATTCAGTTTATTTTATTTTATTTTTTTAAAATCCCAGTAGAATAAAAATAGCAGCATCCCTGCCATGGGAAAGCAAGCAAAAATATTTTCATATTCAGAGAAGCAAGGAATTGTCTGAATGTACTAAGGGGTGTGTGAAACGTGTTCAGGTATAATTTTAATATTCTAATTGATTTGAAAATCAAGAGAGTTGAATTTGGACATCCAGACCGAATCTCCAAATCAGAGCTGAATTGATTTCATGGAGAGTCGGGCTATGAAAGGCAGTCAGTTGTATTTAATGGCTCCAACAGAACTCATCAGTTTGATTCAGCTGTTCCGGTCGGTGCTCCCGATTGATCAAAATTATTCTCAATCCGTTTGGAGGGGATGGACAGTTACGCAATTTTAATCTCTGCCTGGGAATTTTGTGGCAACCACATTTGTTCAGCTGTAAAAGTCAAGTAGAGATGATCCAGTGGAGTCTTGGGGGAGGAGTCAAAAATGTCCAGATCAATGTTAAAAGGGAGGGTGGGGCTTCGATCACATGATCATGGCCACCATCTTTATTTTTTTCTGACCCAGTCTTTGCAGACCCCTTTGGGATAAATCCATGGAGGAGAACAGCAGGAGGCCACGGATTTAAGCCTTCCCTTTTTTAGTACAGGTTCCAAAATCTCAACTGTCAAAGCGTTGGGATGTCGATAGATGTTAAGCTGGATTTGCTTAACAACTGCATGGGTCACTTAACAACCACAGTGATTTGCTTAACAGCCAAGAGAGAAAAAAGTTGTAAAATTGGCTACGACTCACTCAAACCGCCTTGCTTAGCAATGGAAATTCTGGTCTCAACTGTGCTTGTAAACCAAGGACTACTTGTAGCAACAGCAATAGCACTTAGATTTATATTCTGCTTCACAGTGCTTTACAGCCCTCTCTAAACAGTTTATAGAGTCAGCTATTGCCCCCAACAATCTGGGTCCTCATTTTACCAACCTCGGAAAGATGGAAGGCTGAGTCAACCTGGAGCCGGTGAGGTTCGAACTGCCGAACTTCTGGCAGCCGGCAGTCAGTAGAGTTAGCCTGCAATATTATATTCTAACCATTACGCCACCAGGGCTCCTATTTGTCTGCCTACCTGCCTGCCTGTTTATCTATCATCTATATCTGTCTGCCCATCCATCCATCTATCCGTCTGTCCATCATTTATTTATCTATCACTAAAGCAATAGCACTTAGACTTATATACCACTTCACAGTGCTTTCCAGCCCTCTCTAAATGGTTTACAAAGTCAGCATATTGCCTCCAACAATCTGGGTCCTCATTTTACTGACCTCAGAAGGATGTACCTTGTAGACAAGGTAAGAGCTGTGGTGGCGCAGTAGTTAGAATGCAGTATTACAGGCTACTATCGTTGAAACAGGGATGCGGTGGCTCAGTGGCTAAGATGCTGAGCTTGTCGATCGAAAGATCTGCAGTTCAGCGGTTCGAATCCCTAGCACCACCTAACGGGGTGAGCTCCCGTGACTTGTCCCAGCTTCTGCCAACCTAGCAGTTCGAAAGCACGTCAACAATGTAAGTAAAAAAATTGGGACCACCTTTGGTGGGAAGGGAATAGCGTTCCGTGCGCCTTTGGCATTGAGTCATTCTGACCACATGACCACGGAGACATCTTCGGACAGCGCTGGCTCTTTGGCTTTAAAACAGAGATGAGCACCGCCCCCTAGAGTCGGGAGTGAGCAGCACATGTGTGCGAGGGGAACCTTTACCTTTTCCCATTGAAACAAACCTTTTTGTATATTTCTCTCTTACCTTGTCTACAAGTTTTCAGTCAAAAGGTGAACGACTCCTGTTGTTCTATGTCTGTTCTAATTTACTACAACTTCAGATTGCTATTTTGGGATGAAAACATTTCAAGTTGGCTTCATTTTGGTGTGAGGATTCCCCAAGTGGATCAAAAATACACAAGCCCTTCATCGTGAACTTCTCCCCTGTAGAAAGGTTGTCATTTCAGATCTCCTCTTTCTCCTAAGAACTGGCCTTCCCACAAAATGTGGGATTCTCTCGGATTCTGTGAATGAACTAATGGAATGACTAGACTTTCTCGGCCACTACAGAAATAATGACCCATAAGCTGATAGCCTCCCAGCTGTTAATTAACAGAGTGGTGTGCAATTACTCCAAGAAACCGAACAGATATCAATGGAGCAAACTTTAATTAAAATGTACATCTGGTCAAATGAAATAGTGCTGAAACATTTTCCCCTCCATTGTACTCCAAAGCCAGGCAGCCAGAAAGAGGGGTTAAACCCCCAACCTTTCCCCTGCCTTAATATTGCCCAGATGTTTGCTGCAGCTGAAACATAAATGAGAGCAATACTATCTCCAGAATGCATCTATAACATAAAAGAACGGGGAATTTGAGATCTATCTCCATCTTTCTCTTTCCATCCATCCATCCATTCATCCATCCTCCATGAGAGAGAGAGAGAGAGAGAGAGAGAGAGAGAGAGAGAGAGAGAGAGAGAGAGAGAGAGAGAGAGAGAGAGAGAGATGGACCATGTTACTAACTTAATATCTGCAATGATTCACTTAACAACCATGGCAAGAAAAGTTGTAAATTGGGGCATAACTCACTTAATGAATGTTTCACTTAGCTGCAGAAATTTTGGGCTCAACTGTGGTCGTAGGTTGAGGACTACACCGACCATCTATACTGAAGTGGCTCACGATGGCTTACAACACAATAAAAGCAAGAATATGAAAACATTAAATACATTAAAAATAACAGGATAAAACTAGGAACCAGCTATGCAAGCGGCATGGAGGTGGGATTTTTTTTCTTAGACCACCAAGCACCTCCAAGCACAGATTCTCTTTCCCCTGGTCCACAAAAGCTCTCGGGGCCAAACATTCTCTCCCAGCCCCGCCTACCTCGCAGGGCTGTTGTTACAAATGAAACACATGAGGCAAGAAGCACAGTGTCTGGAGCTCTTGAAGGACAGGGAGAGACTGACATACACCTTACAAATAAGTGAATCATCAGAGAGCAATCATTTCCCGTAACTGTTTAAATTAATGCGAAGATATAAACTAGTCATCCATATATAATCTTGCATATAAATGAGACTTTATAACCACAATAGGAACTGGATGCCTACTAGTCTTGAGTTAGTGCAAGAGAAAGTTAGAGGGATGTGATTAAAAGAAAAAAGTGGCAGAGGCGTAAAAGAGTCAGGGTTGAGATGGAATAAAGAAGGAAATACTGAGTGGAAAGAAAAAAAAAAGGAACAGCAAAAGGAAAAGGACTTGGAAGATCTGAAGAAAATGAACAACTCTCAACCCCAAAACAAACAAACACAAGACTCTTAATTCTAAGGAATTAGGATTGCCTAAGAAAAAGAAACAAGAAAAGATGTAACATTGTTATGTTCATGCCTTATGTTACAAAATGACATGAAAATATCCTGCAAGGTACAAAATGACAATGACACAACATGGCCAATGTTACAAAATGATCCCCTTTTAGGCATCCAACAAGCCATTGAAATTAATTAAGAAGAGATTCAACCTAAGAGAAATGTCCTGACAGTGAGAACAATTGATCAGTGGAACGGCTTGCCACCAGAAGTTGTTAAGTGCCCCAAGACTGGAAGTTTTTCAAGAATAGACTAGTAGACAGCCACTTGTCTGGCAAGGTAGAGTTTCCTGCTTGAGTAGGAGGTTGGACTAGAAGACCTCTGAGATCCCTTCCAGCCCTATTAAGGTTTTATGCTGATTGTCAAAATTTGACTTAGTGGGTTGCTTGAATCCAAACACGGATAGGATTTATGGCTTTGCGTGAACTGTTTTTAATTTGAATCAAGTTAAGTGATGGTACAGCAGAATTAGCCCATTGTGTGAACAGGATAGGATCCTCTATGTCCTTTGGCCAGCTATTCACAATACATTAGGCTGAAGCTAATTGAAGGTTCAGTGTATTGTGTGAACTCAAGCAACTGGATCCAAGATTCCAAGATGGAATTAGTTGTGGTTTAGCATGTAAATGTAGAGGCAAGTCATTCACCTTTTGAAGCTGCTTACCAGCCCTGGATTTTGGATTATCTGCCTGTTGTCCCCCACCTCCCCACCCGCCAGCTTGGTGCTCTTTAATCATGGGGGGCTACAACTCCCATGCTGTCCTCAAAATTGTGTCATCCTGTGAATGTGGAGGGCAGTGACTGCAGAAAGGTAGAACTGTTCTTTTGGAGCAGGGAGAAACCCCATATTGTTAATCCCGCTGTTCCGAGGCCCGATTAAAACACACATATTTATTATGCTTTTCTATTGCAAAAAAAACAGAGAGCTCTCCAATATTTGCCCATATGGCTGTCAGTTCTGATTTGCTGTCAGTAACATCTTGCACTTTTCGAAAAAAAAGAAAGAAAGAGATGAAAGTATGAAGGAAAGAAAGAAATGAAGGAAAGAAAGAAATGAAGGAATGAAGGAAAGAAAGAAATGAACAAAAGAACAAAAGAAAGAAGGAAATCAAAGAATGAAAGGAAAGAATGAAGGAAAGAAAATGAAACAATGAAGGAAAGAAAGAAAATGAAACAATGAAAGAAGGAAAGACATGAAGGAATGAAGGAAAGAAAAAAAAGGAAGAATGAATGAATGAATGAATGAATGAAAAGAAAGAAAGAACGAAAGAAAGAGAGAGAGAGAGATTTTGTGTGCAATTAGGTGTCTTTTCTTGAATCAGTCAAATCTACATACCTGGTTTTCATAATCCCAGAAGATTCAGGGGAATGCCTTGAGGGATGTCCAACCATGGCAATGTTAAGACCTGTGGACTCTAACTCCCAGAATTCCCCAGTCAGCCAACTGAAAAACAAATATTGACAACCCAAAGTATATTAGTCCTCCTATTATGGTCAGATCCCCAGGGGCTGCCGTTTATAGGAGCTGCTTAATCTACTCAATTACAGAGGTGGTACTAATGCACACCCCTAACAATTGTTATTATATTATAATCACGAATTCATCGGAAATCCAGTGAGTATTGATAAGTATAGGTGATTCGGTGGATTCTCTCTCCATCGCCTTTTGCATTTGCATTTTCCCCAGATTTTCCTTTTTTTAAAAAAAACCGAACAAACAAGATCAATGACGGCTTTGTTAAAAAGAAAAAAAAAATACGCTTACAAAAAAATTTAAGACTTCAGCCGGCTTTAGTTATCAGCCAACCTTAGTCAAAATGGTTCGAATGCACGTCAGCATTTGATGCAAAATTGTTGGGCGACTTTCAGCTTTGAGGACTTGTGCCAACTCAAAAGAGGGTGACCCAGTGCCAAATTTAGACTTGGTGAAACCCTACGTCATATAATGCTTGGATGTCCCTTGTTCAAACCAGAATATTGGGTCTCCACATAAAAATGCCGAACACACTTACAACTTTCATTTGTCTGAAGTAGTGTAGGGTTTCCTGCCTAAGCAGGAGATTGACTAGAAGACCTCTAAGGTCCCTTCCAACTCTGCTATTTTGTTCTGTTCTGTTCTGTTCTGTTCTGTTCTGTTCTGTTCTGTGCTATGCTATGCTATGCTATTCTAATTCTATTCTATTTTCCATTCCAGTCCATTCTAATTTTCTTTTTTTTTAAAAAATAGTTTTTATTAAACAGTTTTCTTCATTTTATATCACAATTTTGATCTTTACGGCACTCCAATAACAGTATATCTCCTGAGTACATACAAATTATTTTTGTTATTCTTCCTTTCCTTTTGCATACATATTTATTCTATATAATGCATCAATATTGCAATTACATACCTATTTCTATTCTATTCTATTCTATTCTATTCTATTCTATTCTATTCTATTCTATTCTATTCTATTCTATTCTATTCTATTCTATTCCATTCCATTCCATTCCATTCCATTCCATTCCATTCCATTCTTCCTTCTTTCCTTATTCTATTCTGTATTCCTATCCTATCCTATCCTATCCTATCCTATCCTATCCTATCCTATCCTATCCTATCCTATCCTATCCTATCCTATCCTCTTCCCTTCCCTTCCCTTCCCTTCCCTTCCCTTCCCTTCCCTTCCCTTCCCTTCCCTTCCCTTCCCTTCCCTTCCCTTCCCTTCCCTTCCCTTCCATTCCATTCCATTCCATTCCATTCCATTCCATTCCATTCCATTCTATTCTATTCTATTCTATTCTATTCTATTCTATTCTATGAGATAAGGAGGATACAGGACCTACATACCTTCCGCCGGGCCCTGAAAACGTTCCTATTTTATCAGGCTGGCCTGGCTTAAACCTCCCTTTATAAATGGGTTTTAAATGTTTTTAAAATTGGATTATAATTATTTCAGCCTAATTGTATAATTTATTTTAAATTTTTAACTTTTGTATTATATTGTATTTTTAATTGGCTGTTCACCGCCCTGAGTCCCTTCGGGGAGTAGGGCGGTATATAAATCTGAATAAACTTAAACTTAAACTATTCCTTATTTCTATTCTATTCTATTCTATTCTATTCTATTCTATTCTATTCTATTCTATTCTATTCTATTCTATTCTATTCTATTCTATTCTATTCTATTCCTTATTTCTATTCTATTCCTTATTTCTATTCTATTCCTTATTCCTTATTTCTATTCTATTCTATTCCTTATTTCTATTCGATTCTTTATTTCTATTCTATTCTATTCTATTCTATTCTATTCTATTCTATTCTATTCTATTCTATTCTATTCTATTCTATTCTATTCTATTCTATTCTACTCTATTCTGCTCTGCTCTGCTCTGCTCTTCATTCTAGTCTAGTCTAGTCTATTCTATTCTATTCTATTCTATTCTATTCTATTCTATTCTATTCTATTCTATTCTATTCTATTCTTCTATTCCTTATTTCTATTCAATTCTTTATTTCTATTCTATTATTCTATTCTATTCTATTCTATTCTATTCTATTCTATTCTATTCTATTCTATTCTATTCTATTCTATTCTATTCTATTCTATTCTATTCTATTCTTCTATTCTATTCCTTATTTCTATTAAATTCTTTATTTCTATTCTATTCTATTCTATTCTATTCTATTCTATTCTATTCTATTCTATTCTATTCCTTATTTCTATTCAATTCTTTATTTCTATTCTATTCTATTCTATTCTATTCTATTCTATTCTATTCTATTCTATTCTATTCTATTCTATTCTATTCTTCTATTCTATTCCTTATTTCTATTCAATTCTTTATTTCTATTCTATTCTATTCTATTCTATTCTATTCTATTCTATTCTATTCTATTCTATTCTATTCTATTCTATTCTATTCTATTCTATTCTATTCTGTTCTATTGTTTAATAGCAAATGAAAAATACAGATTATTTTCAGAAGAATCCATTTCCCGATTACAGATCTATCCTTTGGCTGGCTTGAGTTTCTCTCACAGGGTATGATACACATTCCATTGTAATTTTTAAAAACAAGAAACATCGATACATATAAACCCAAAATCTGCCCAAAGAGGTGACCAGGATGGCTTTTATTTTATTTATTTTTTTTAAAAAAATCCCACTTTCAAACTTTTTATTAGATTGTATAATAAAATACAAGGATGGCTTTTATTCATCTAAACAATAATCCCCTCCTTTGTAAAAAAAAATACAAACAAAAAACCCAGAAAACTGATGTTTTTGCTAACCATTTCAGGGAGGTTTGCAACCAGGGCAAGAAAAGAAAAAACCTAATATAAGCTAAAACTAGAAAAAAAAATATTGAGAAAAAAAAAAACAGGAGAGAAATTTTTTTATAAAACAAAACCCACCAACCTAAAAAAAAGCACTATGAAATAAATCCACATTGAAGCTGAGGAGAAAGACGCCAACTCCGCAGCTGTCAATCAGCCCAAAAAAAAAAGAAAAAGAAGGGAGGGGGCGTGGCTTCGAAAAGCCGCGCATTCCGTTACTGCGAGGTAACTTTTGCCTCACTTTGCTCCGCCCGCTCGACTCTTGGCTCCACAGCGCCCCCTGCGGCAACTTGGCCTCTCCGGCGCCTGCGCCAAACGGCGTCACCCCCCCCCCGCACTCCCGCCCGTCGGCGTCCGCACCTCTCCTTCCTTCTTTCCTCCCCCCCCCTCCTCCTCCTTTTGCGTCCAGCCGGGACGCCCGTCCCACGTGACCCGCGTCGGGCCAATGGCGACGCGCGCTGCTCCTGGCGGCCGCCATTGCTGTCAGAGCCCCCGAGCCCTGCCAGCCTTCTGTGTTATGTCTATGAGGGGTGCGAGGCGGCGCTGAGGGGGGAGCCCACACTAGGGAGAAGGAGCGGCGGCGGCGGCGGCGGCCGCGCTCCATCCCTTAGCCGGGCGGCGAAGAAGAGGAGGACGCCGCCGCCGCCTCCTCCTTCCTCCTCCGCCAGAGAAGGAGGAGTCCGCCCGCCCGCCCGCCCTGAGGGGGATCCACCCGGCGGCGGCAGCAACAGCAGCAGCAGCAGCAGCAGCCACAGCGGCGGCTCCCCCCCCCCCCCTTGAAGCGCGCGCGCGCACCTTTTCGTTTCTCGTCGCCGCCCGCCTCGTTTTTCCCCCGCATCCACTCTCTCTCCCCCCCCTCCCTCCTTTCCCACCGCTCCTCCTTCATTTCTTTGGCCCGACGCGGGCGGGCGAGCGAGCGGGAAGGCGGAAGCGGCAGCCCCTCCCGCGCCGAGTGGCGGCTGTTGCTGCCCGCCGCCGCCGCCGCCCTTTCCTCTCTGCCGATCGGAGGGAAGGGGTTTCGTGGGGGATCTCGGCGGGAAGGAAGGAAGGAAGGGAAAAAAAAAAAAGAGGGCGGGCGGGCGCCTCCGCCGCCGGGCCCGCCCCCCTCGGCGCCTGTGCGGCTGCTGCTGCTGCCCCGCTCCGCTCCGCCCGGCCCGGCTAGACATGCCCCGCTCTGGAGGCCGGGCTCGCCGAGGAGGACCATGACTGCGGCGGCGAACGGGGCGAGCCTGGAGGACTGTCACTCCAACCTCTTCTCGCTGGTGAGTCAAGGCTGGGGGGGAGGGAGAGGGGAGGGGAGGGGGGGGGGGAAGAAGAGGCCGATCAGGTGGAAGGGGAGGGGGGGGGCAGCAACTTTCTCTCGGCCTTGAAAGGCCCCGTGTGTGTGTGTGTGTGTGTGTCTATGGGGGGGGGAGAAGGAGAGCTTGGCACCTTCCCTCTCTCCCTCCTTCCCTCCTTCCCTCCCTCCTTCCTTCCTTCCTTCCCTCCTTCCCTCCCTCCTTCCCTCCCTCCTTCCTTCCTTCCTTCCTTCCTTCCCTCCCTCCTTCCTTCCTTCCCTCCTTCCCTCCCTCCCTCCCTCCTTCCTTCCTTCCCTCCCTCCCTCCCTCCCTCCTTCCCTCCTTCCTTCCTTCCCCTCCCTCCCTCTGGCCCCACCCCTCGCCCTCCCTCCTTTGGCCCGCCGGGATGGGGTCTCGCATGGGAGGGAGGGGAGGTTTAGGCGGGGGGGGGGGATGGGAGACAGAGAGGGAGACAGAGAGAGAGATGGACGGGTCCTGCTTTTGGGAGGTGGGTGGGTGGGCGGGTTTGGCTTGAGGAGGACTCCCCCCCCCCTTTCCTTCCAGAGGGGAGGGGCTCCCCTCTTGTTGGAGGTAGGGGGGAAAGCCCCCCCCCTCCCCAAGGTGGCCCGGGGTAACTTTCCCCGCGTGGCTAAGTAAGGGTGGGGAGGGATAGGTGGATAGGGGCGTGTCTGCCTCCCTAGGGAGACCCCGGCCCTTGGGGGGAGGAGGGTTGCCTGGCTGCTGATGCTGATGCTTTTTTTGGGGGGGGGTCTCTGCAAGAGAGAGAGGGGGAGGGTGGGGGAAGGGAAAGGAGGTGGGGCCTGGTGTAGGGGTGGTGGTGTTTTTTTTTGGGGGGGGAGGGGTTGTGAAGAGGGCAAGGGGTAAATGGGGGAGGCCGGAGGGAGGGAGGGTCGTTCGGGGTCTTGGCCCCGTGGTGTTGGAAGGGGGGAATTGTGTGTGTGTGGGGGGGAAGCTGAGCTTCAGAAGATCTCTACATAGGAAGGGGAGATCGGAGACGTGGAGGGGGGGGGGGAAAGAAGAACAAAGGGATGGGGGAAAAGAGTGAGGGGGATGCCCTGGTACGAGCCTCCTCCCCACCTGGAAAGAACTTGCCGCCAGAGAGGTTTTCACGGTCGGGGATCTGTCGCTTATCTCGGTTTGATGGTCCTAGAGATCGCGGCTTGAAAGGCATGCCTTGGAAGGAAAGGTCTCTCTGCCCCCCCCCCTTTCCCCCTTTCTTTCTTTCCTTCCTTCCTTTTTTTTTAAAGCGGAAAGGTGGTCATCACAACGCGTGTGTGTTAGTGGCTGGCCTATATTGTGGTGCCTATCAGTGTGTGTGTGTGTATATGTATATGTGTGTATATCTGTCTGTCTGTCTGGCTGTGTCTATCTATCTATCTATTTATCTCCATCTATCTATACACACACACATATGTATATGTATGCATGTGTGTATATGTGTGTGTGTGTGTGTGTATAGTCTCCCTTTATTTCTTTATCAGTGAAATATAAATTTGGTGTGTGTGTGTGTGTGTATATATATATATGTATATGTATGTATGTGTATACATACATATGGACCTGGAGAAGGTCATGATGTTTAAAAATGAGCTCGCTGGCTAATCTTTTTTTGCTGTGTCTGTAATGATTGATGGGCTGCAGTGGTTTGTGTGTAGATAGTGGGCTCCGACGTTGGGGGGGAGGTGTTAAAAAAAAAACCCACTGAGCTACAAACAAAAGCAAGGAAAAATGGAGTGAATTTGGCCAAGATCAATAGTTAACTTTAGCGCTGGGTGGTGGTGGGGGAGGAAAGGGTCTAGGCCTCGTGGATTTGGTAGAAAAATCTGACAGGGGCGTAATGTTGTTTGAAGCTGTATAAATGGTCCTTGGCTCTTAAAACAAAACAAAACCAGGGTGTGTTGAATTAAGTCCAACAAGAGTTGAAGACACCTGGGTAAATTGGATGTCTGGGAGACGCAACACAATTTATCTCTATCATCAGTGCCAATATGTCAGTGAAGAAGCATAACATCCTCCAAAAAAAAAAGCCTTTATGTTAGGTTAAACAGAAGCAGTTTTGTAATATGTTTGGAATTACAGTTCAGTGTATATATCACATAGATAGATAGATAGATAGATAGATAGATAGATAGATAGATAGATAGATAGATAGATAGATAGATAGATAGATAGATCTCTATCTCTATCTCTATCTCTATATCTATAGATAAAATATCACATACACATACACACATGTATATATATTGTAAGAATGCCCAGTTAACCATGAAAGTGTTTTGATTTCAAGCAGCTGTCTTGAAGCACCTTGATGTATAATTTGTATTTTAATTCTGATCTTGCAACATGACTGTACAAAAGGCTATAGCATTAGGATTGTTGTAATAGTCTCTGAATTAACTTTAGCCTCTTGCTAGAGAAATAACCATAGATCTAGACCACAAGTCAATTAGAATTACTCAGAAGTAAATCCAGTTGGCCTCAGTGGGCTGCACTTTTAAGGAGGGATGTCTAAGAATTGTGGTTGATGGCTCTTTTTGTTTCGTTCCCGCCCCTATGACATAAATCAATCTCCCTTTTCTTAACCTTGGTGATTTTTTAAAAATTTATTGCACAGATATTGAGCATATGGAAACAAAGAACAATCATCCTGCAGTTTTTCTACAACTAAGCATATGGTTTCTGCCACCATAGGGAAAACACACTAATGGACTCTTCACTGCAGCAGAAAACATCAAAACTTTTATATATCCTTCTGATATTAATTGCATGACATCAGTGTGCCAGTGACTGCTTTCATACTAGGAATCGGTGGTTTCTAATAATAACTCATTTCAAGAGACCCTAAACCATTGATCGAGAAATATGAAACTGTCAATTAAACCAATTGTTAGTACAAATATCTGATGCATGTTACTAACTTCCCCTAACCCCCCCCCCCCTCGAAAATGATACCAACAAATTTAGTTTTAAGCTAAACTGTTTAAAAACGGTTAAAGATACTCCAGATTTTATCATTAGAACAGAATATTTGTAGCTCAGGATTGAACTGTTGCGGGCCTTGGTGCCCTCTGAGCTTTAGTGGTTTTCTTCATTACTAAACTAGGCAACATCAACAGTGTATCAGACTTTGTAATAACAAACACTGTTGCTAAACAAAGTTGGAAATACTGCAGACCTAAGGTAGGAAATGTACTTTTTGCTCGAAAAGTTTTTGCATCGATGAGATGGCAATTTCTTTTGTTTCCTCCGAACAAGCTGCATGGAAATAAAACAGAAGGAAATAAAACAGTGACATTAAGAAGTAAACAAAATGCCGTTGTTTTGTCATTTGCAAATATTTTGAATCTTTTTGTTTCTAAAATAGTAACCGAAATCCCCCATGCAATAATTGTACCTTATTATTATTGTTGACATGTTTTGAATGCGATGTGTGTGTGTGGTTTGTACAAAAGATAACAGGTTTAAGGATATGTTGGGATTCTCAAAATCCCTACAGCAGAGGTCTTCAAACTTGGCAGCTTTAAGACTTGTGGACTTCAACTCCCAGAATTCATAAGCCAGTTGGCTGGAGAATTCTGGGAGTTGAAGTCCACAAGTCTTAAAGCTGCCAAGTTTGAAGACCTCTACCTTATAGGATCAGCCTGTACTCATCTTAATTTTATATATTTACGATCGGTAGAGATTGGGAAGAATTTCCATTGCCTCAGCTGGTTGCTGTTGCTGTTTTTTTTTTTAATTTCAAAAACACTAGCTTTTAGGATAATGTTATGTTGTGTTAGAGTGCAGATAGGTGTATGTTTTATTTAGAGTGCAGATAGGTGTATGTTTAATGTTAGAGTGCAGATAGGTGTATGTTTTATTCTGGCTAATTGAATAATAGGGAGCAAACCCAGCAACCTCTTGTGACAGCTCAACAGGCTAACACACATTCACTCTGGCACCCTTTTGATGAAGTGCACTGTAGTATGTTTATATTATGGCATAGTTGAGAGTGTAGTAACTGTTAGATCAAATAGAAATAAAACATAGAAATTGTAGACGGAGTTAGTTACAATAGACAGATAGAGCAGTCTTGCATTGATAAGCTGAGGAAAGTTATTGGAGCACACATTAATGCCTTCATTGTGTACGGCATTATCCGCTTCTGTTTTCTTATCCAGGAACATCTGCAATCCTACTTACTAGGTGACTTATGGTTCAATCAGAATACAGCTGGAAGGGACCATGGAGGTCTTCTAGTCCAGCTCCTTGCTCAAGCAGGAACTCTATATCATTTCAGATAGTTGGCTGTCCAGTTTTTTCTTAAAAGCCTCCAGTGTTCTCCTTAATTCCAGGTTGCTTCTCTCTTTCATTAGTTTCCAACCATTGCTCCTTATCCTGCCCTCTGGTGCTTTGGATAATAATTTGAGCCCCTCTTCTTTGTGGCAGCCCCTGAGGTATCAAAACACTGCTATCATGTCTCCCCTAGTCCTTCTTTTCATTAAACTAGCCATACCCAATTCCTGCAACCGTTCTTCCTATGTTTTTAGTCTCTAGGCCTTTAATCATCTTAGTTGTTCTTCTTTGAACCTTCCCCCCCCCCAAAGTCCAAACATCTTTTTTGTAAAGTAGTGACCCAAACTGAATGCAATATTCCAGGTGTTGGTCTTGCTAAGGACTAAACAAAGTTGAAGGATGGATGGTTTTTTAACTCTTCTAATTCCATGCATTTTTATCCGCCATGCTGGCTTGCCTGCTTTGGGAGGAAACTGTTCTTCTACCTTGAATTTCAGCTTTATACACATGATTTTAAAGCAGACATCCATCACTGTTAAAGCTTTATCATTTACCTCGGTGTTGTCACTATGGAACTCAGCCCCGCGGGTTTCACCTTTACACGTGTGAAAGGCCTGTCATTTATTCTGATAGGCTTAAGATGTGATGGAACTGAAGATGTGTATTAAATTTTTTAAACCTCTGTGAAATGTTTTGGTTTGGTGCTTTAGCTGCAGTAATGATCTGGTGTTTTTTTTTTTTAAATTAGTGCCTGACATTTGTGCTCTGGAGTTCTGTCTAAACGTTTGAGATGCTTTTATATTTATATAAATTATATCCTTTCTGTCTTTCTTATTAATGCATTGAATTAAGTTTTCCTGCTTTTAATCTTTTAAGCAGTGTTGCCATCTGTCAGTGGACTTTGAGATGGATTAGAAATGATTTTTCCCCCCCCTAATGAAATAATTAGAAAAATTAAAAAGAAAGCCATCATCTAGGCATTAACCTTGATGTTTAGGCTGTTTCTTCTATTTTCTTGAGCTTAGACTGTTGAGTGGCTAATGCCAGGCCAAAGAAATAAGAATGTGGCAGGCAAAATGCATGAATTAGAATGACAGAATAATAGAGTTGGAAGGGACCTTAGAGGTCTTTTGATCAACCCCCCTTACTTAATCCTTATACACTTCCAGACAAATGGTTGTCTTGTCTCTTTTTAAAAACCTCCAGCCACAACTTCTGGAGGCAAGCTGTTCCACCGGTTAATTTTTCTCACTGACAGGAAATTTCTCCTTAATTCTAGAAATGAATGAAGAAGGAAGCTTTACTGCCCCATCTTTGGAAGAGCTAGAGCAGGGGTGGGCAACCTTAAACACTCAAAGAGCCACAAAGGTCCTAACCGGAAGCCCCACATTCAATTCTGGAGCTCACCGGAAGTCCAGTTCCCCCATCATAGAGTCTCCTCCTAGCAAGGCGTCCTTTTTCCTCTACCTGTCCTAACCGAAAGCCCTATCGATTGTGGAGCTGACCAGTGATAGGGAGCCGCAGCAGAGGGATGAAAGCCGCCCTGAGTCTCCGGAGAAGGGCGGCATATAAATCAAATTTTAAAAAAAAAGAAAAAAAAAAAAGAGCCACATGCGGCTCCAGAGCCACAGGTTGCCGACCCCTGAGCTTAGAGGAACATAGGGAGGTGTAAAGTGAAGAGTGATGTTTTGCAAGACGATTTTCCTAAAATAAGGGAACGCCGCATTCTTTCCCCTTGCTTTATCTTTCGGGTTTTTTGACCCCTTTCTCAGTTTCAAAACGTGGCTCCTTTCAAAAATCGCTTGCCCGCCAATATAAGAGAGGTGAATAATTGACAGATTCTTTGCCATAAACTCGTCTTTTTTAACCGCTGCCAGTTTCCCAGCATTGCAGACGGAAGTGAAATGAAATGGTGCGTATCGGTCTGATTTCATGTGTAGGTGGTCCTCGACTTATGACCACGATTGAGGCAAGTTTTCTGTGGCCAAGCAAGTTAAGTGAATTTTGCCCCATTTGACTTACCTCTCTTTCCACCGTTCAGCGAATCACTGCAATTGTTAGTTAGTAACACAGTTAGTTAGTAACACAGTAACACAGCAAATCCAGTTTCCCCATTAACTTTGCTTGTCAGAAGGTCGCAAAAAGTGATCACCTGACCCCAGGGTACCACAACTATGGTGTCATAACTATGATTCAGTTGCCAAGTGTCTGAATTCAGGGTTTTTGTCCACTCTCCCACCCCCACCCCAAAGTGTAGCGTAGGGGGCTAATGTGTAGCGTAGGGGGCTAATGCCTCCTATTAAAGGCAGCAATTAACACCAGCTGCCTGTAATTTCTGCGAGTTCAATCCTAGCCAGGCTCAAGGTCGACTCAGCCTTCCATCCTTTCTAAGGTAGGTCAATTGAGGACCCAGTTTGTGGGGGCAATAAGCTGACTTTGTATAAATATATACAAAAGTATGAAGGCTATTGCTTAACGCATTGTAAGCCGCCCTGAGTCTTTGGAGAAGGGCGGCATATAAATCAAATTTTTAAAAAAAATGCTGCTCAGAAGATGGAAGAGAACGCTTAAATCCGTGATGGCGAATCTATGGTACGCCATCAGTTCTGCAGCGCATGCCTGCGCCTCCCACTGGCCAGCTGGTTTTCGGGTCTCTGCTGTACATCGGGGGGTGGGGCACATGAGGGAGACGCGTACGCATGCACGAGGACGGGTCCCACACGGGGGTCGCCCATGCATGTGTGGGGGGCGGGGCGCATGGGGGGGGGTTGTGCCCTCATTATATTATGGGTGTGTGCGTACGGCTTTTGGCACTCGGCGCCGAAAAATTTAGCCATCACGGGCTTAAGTCCTTCCCTCCCCTCTGATTGATAGGACAGAAGCCAATGATTGCTTTTGGGCCTTCAATCAGATCAGGAGGTGAAGCATGAGTTTGTACGCCGTTCCCCTTTTCTGTCGATCTTGAAATGCATGAGGTCCCTTTCCATTTTCATTTAGCAGGGTTGGCGTACAAGAACTGCAGAAATGCCTTGCCCACATAAACTTGATAATCCTCAAAGCATGCTTAAAACATGCGGTAGGATCTCATAGCTTCGTCGGCCGAGACCAATCAGTGCATTGTTTTCAAGTTGGGTTTTTTTCCTCTCCCCCCCCCCTCCTCTTGAGAGATACACGTAAATTTGGCCTCCTCCAAGTCATTTTCTTAGAATATTATTCATTGTTGCTGGTGACTCATTTCCTGTAGACACTAACTGCTTACTGTTCTGTTTCATCCTGGCTTCATTCAGAAGTCGAGGAGCGTTAATTCATGCTTTTTAAAAGTTGGAAGTAGGCAAAGAAAAACAAACTTCTTATCTGTACCTCTCACCTTGTCTTGTTCTCCCTGTCGCCTCTTGACGGTATTAAATTCTTTCTCGCACACATGAATAAGAAATCCTCAGCTAGCAGGGTTTGTAAGCCTGTGTGATATTATCAGCCAGCACAAAGTATCATGTTCCTAGTGTCAAATTTGTTTGGTTCCTGCATTCTTGATCTGAGCTGACCTTTGAAAACATACTTTCCTACAACATTAGTAAGCTGAATAAACAAGAACAGTCATTCTCTAAAGCTAATGGCTTTGGACAAATGTTTCAATTTCCAGATTTTCTTTCTTTCTTTTTTTCTTTTTCCCCCGTGGTGGAAGAGAGAAGGAAGGTTCTTTGGCTGTTTGGGATTTTTTTTTATGGCTTTCCTGGACTGAAGTTGTATTTTTTTTCTCCTCTCCAGGAATTCCATAAATGGTGTGTGAAAAACTAGCTCTGGATAAATTTGTTAGTTTTTAAGATGCTTCGAAAGCCGTTGCTGTTTTTAACAGCAGTTGACAAATGCTATTGGCTGTCTAGAAACCCCTCATTTGGGTACAAGTCACGTTAAAGATTTTGTTTGAAGGAATTTTGCTTTATGGATGAGCTGGACAGATACGCTGTGGTGACCTTGGGTGTTTTTCCACAGTAGGGTTTGTGTTATTATTTATTTATTATTTATTTATTTATTAATTAGATTTATATACCGCCCTTCTCCTTATGGGCTCAGGGCGGTGAACAGCCGAATAAAAAATCAGTACATAAAAGTTAAAAAAATTATAAAACACATATAAATTTGGCTGAGAATTAAAACAAGTAAATATTAAAATGCAACAACTCTACAAACTCTAAAAATTTTAAAAATTCAACAGGGATCAGGCTAATTAAAAGACTAAATGGTGGTAAAAGTTATTTGTTTTAAAGTATTGACTGTTACTGTATTCCTCTTGAACATACGCATCTCAATAACCAATTATTTAGGTTTAATTTTGTCACTTTCCTCTTCATTTCTCTATCGGTCACCAAGCTCGTTTTAAGGAAGCACTCCTAGCTAGAAATAAATCTTTATGTGCTGAAGGTCTTGACTTAACCAATAGAAATCAAATAAATATTTCCGTGGAAAAGTTGTTTTCAACAAAACTTGGTGCTTGGATTCACACATTACATTGAGAGCTATATAATGTGGGTTTTTCCTACCCGCTTGGCACTTATATGAATCTTAGAGTGTCATATTTGTAAGCAGTATTGGAGTGAGGTGTTTGTCCCCCCCCCCTTTTCATTCTGTATAAATCAGTTATTAAACCTTAACTGGATATAAGAATTGGATTGGCAGGATAGATAAATAAGTGAAATGCCCAGATCAGAGGTGGTATTCACCTGTGGGTGAGCCCGCCCCTGCCCATCGCCCGGGTGCAATCCTGTCCTATATTGGTGTGTTTTTGATGCCACACACATGCGTGAATGGCGCGCACGTGTGAATTGCCATGTTTTGTGATGTTGCACGCATGCGCGAATGGCGTGCACTCACATTTCCAGTGCTGGGTGAGCCAGTTGCTACAGTATGTGATTCCCACCTCTGGCCCAGGTGTAGGAAGATGTAGAAATGACCCCACAAAAAAGATTCCAGGCTTTGAACTGCCACATCAGCCATGGACAATCCTGAACAGGATTCGCACCTCACAGCGTCTGCCGGGACTCTGTGTATAAACGGGGCGTAGTATCTTTCCCCTCACTGGCATTGCGGGGTTCTCACATCAAACTGTAGCTCACATTGTGACCAGCTGTAAGCTGAGAGCGTACCGGTCCTGATTTTTTTTTTTTTTACCATATTAGTTTAGTTTAGTTTAGTTTATTGGATTTATATACCGCCCTACTCCCGAAGGACTCAGGGCGGTGAACAGCCACAAAACAAAACACATAAATACAAAATGTAAAAGCATATAAACGATACTGCAGTTCAGTGGTTCGATGGCCAAGACCAGAGGTCTTCAAACTTGGCAGCTTTAAGACTTGAGGACTTCAACTCCCAGAATTCTCCAGCCAGCATACCATAGCATAGCTGGCTGGAGAATTCTGGGAGTTGAAGTCCACAAGTCTTAAAGCTGCCAAGTTTGAAGACCTCTGGCCTAGACCTTGATGGCGAACCTATGGCACGTGTGCCAGAGGTGGCACGCAGAGCCCTCTCTGTGGGCACGCGTGCTGTCGCCAGCTGCTCTTATGGTTTCCGGTGCACACGTGTGTGCCAGCCAGCTGGTTTTTGCGGGCAGTGGAGCGCCGGAAAATGGCCTGAAAAACTGGCCTGAAATGGTCTGAAAAACAGCCCAAAAATGGCTGAAAAACATAAACGGCTTGGTTTAAGAGAACACCGTTTTTGGGCCCTTTTTGGTCCAAAAACATTGCATAAACATCAAAATTCTATGCCAAGGTCTTAGTAGATACACCAAGTTGACTCAATTTATTATTTACTGTTTATAAAATATATTTATCTGTATATGAAATCTTAATCTGTTCACCGCCCTGAGTCCTTTGGGAGAAGGGCGGTATAGAAATTCAATAAATAAATAAATAAATAAAAAAGGCTGAAATATGGCTGAAAGCAGCCCAAAAACTGGCCTGAAAATGGCCTGAAAACGGCTAAAAAACCAGGCATACGCGTGCCAGCCAGTTGGTCTTCGGATTTCCGGCGTGCACACATGCACATACATGCTTACACATTCCGGTTTGGGCACTCAGTGCCAAAAAGGTTCGCCCTCACTGGCCTAGACATGGATACCTGAACATAGATCTTTTTAACATATATATTTTATTGTGTTTTACCAAACTAGGTGAAATGTTAATCATACAGGTAATCCTCGATTTAACAACAGGTCACTTAGTGACCGTTTGAAGTTATAACAGCACTGAAAACTGTTTTTCACACTTACGACCATTGCACCATCCCCATGCTCACGTGATTTAATACACGGTTGCTTGGCAACCGACTCACGTTTATGACGGTTGCAGTGCCCCGGGGGTCACCCGATTCCCTTTTGCGACCTTCCTGACAAGCAAAGTCCATTGGGGGGGGGGATAGAACCAGATTTGCTTAACAACCGCGTGACTAATTTAACAACTGCAGTGATTCACTTTTAACAAACGTGATAAGAAAAGTCGTAAAACGGGTTCAAAACTCACTTAGCAAAATTCTCACTCGGCAACAGAAATTTTGGGGTCAATTGCGGTTGTCAGCCGAGGACTGCCTGTCTATATTTTATACACCATAGGCTAAATAAATAAATAAATTTAAATGAAGTTTGTTTGGTTCACGATACTGTACCTACTAGGGACGCAGTGATTCAGTGGCTAAGACGATCGAAAGGTTCGAATCCCTAGTGCCGCGTAACGGAGTGAGCTCCCATGACTTGTCTCAGCTTCTGCCAACCTAGCAGTTCGAAAGCACTTAAAAAATGCAAGGAGAAAAATAGGGACCACCTTTGGTGGGAAGGGAACAGCCTTCCGTGCGCCTTTGGCATTGAGTCATGCCGGCCACATGACCACGGAGACGTCTTCAGACAGCGCTGGCTCTTCGGCTTTGAAACGGAGATGAGCACCGCCCCCTAGAGTTGGGAACGACTAGCAGAGATGTGCGAGGGGAACCTTTACCTTTACCTTTACTGTACCTACTGTAAATACACAGGTAGAAGAAAATTTCAAACTGAAAAAGGCCAGACTGACTGCTTTGGTCTACTGCCCGGAAGACTTCCCTTTTGTGTGTCCAGCCTTTTGTTTGCAGATTGTGTGAATTCTTCTATTCTAGTCCATTTCTTTGGAATCGAAACCACCAGTCTCGATTAATGTGTCTTAAACAAAGGGAGACCACAGCCTTAACCGCTTAAAAATGAGGAACCGGATCCCACCGAATGCACCAAGCGGCCCTGAAATCCCGAGTGAGCCCATGTACGATTTGCCATCATAATATTGACAATTCAAAGAGTATCTTTTTTTTTTTAAAAGCACGTTGCAGTATTAACTGTAGTCCTTTAAAAAAAGAAGAGAGAGAGAGAGCGCATTTTTTTCCCTCTCTCCTCCCCTTCCTTCCATTCAGTTCAGCCATGATGTCACTCAGTGGCTTTTCTGCTTAGGCAGCAATTGTCCCTCAGGAAAGAGAGTGCACATTTTATTTTAGGAGCGGAGCTATAAATCGGTGTGTGTATGTGTGTGTCTCGGCAGGGTTTAAAAAAAAAATTCTTTATTTGCCGATCGCACATCGGATAGATTTTCTCGTTTTTTTAGTGCGGCCTTCGTTCCTTTCTTCTTCTTCCTCTTCTTCCTCTTCCTCCTTTTAAACGCCAGCCGCCTCCTGATGTTCTTCGTGCCCGCTTCTGCCTTTGTGGCGGCGGCAACAGCAGCAGCGTTGTCGAGAAATTTGCAGAAGAGGGCATTGTCTAGAGAACGAGATTTCTCCCATCTAAAGGGCCTCGGGTTTTTTTTTGTGTTCGCCCCCTCGTTGGAAGTGGCAGATTATCCTTTTAAACGATACCCCCACTTACGTTCGCGCCTGGCTGATGAAAACAGGGTTCTAGACATTCTCTCTTTAGTTATGTCATTAAGCTTCTGCTTCTTCCCCCCCCTCCAAAAAATCAATTTCTGACTGCTGTAATGTTGGTGGGGCTTTCGAAGTGAGCCCCGTTGCTGAATTCTGGCTGCTCGAACAAATGCTATTTACTTAAAAGGGCTTTGTTAGAAATATAGGTGTCAATTCCAGGCAGCTCCTTCTCAGCTTGGTATCTTTCACGATACTTGCTTATTTTTATTTTTATTTTATAAAAAAAAAAAAAAACCAACAACACACCGCTCAGCTGGTACGGTCAGCATAATTGGTAAAGGCCACTTAGATATATTTTTATAGATTTAATCTCAAAGCACACGGCGGCACCCGTGAGAATTCTCTAAGCAGTTATACCTGCTGCGGTGGTTTGTTTCCCCATTTGGTGCCTTCACAGCACTTTTCTTGGCTTACAATTTTACTCCTTGTGTATTAAGTTGTATCTTAGTATGAATTGTGTTTTGTTTAGCCTTTTAAGTTTATCGCCCCCCTCCCCCCCAATGACTGCATCCATGCAGTTCTCCGTCCATGATTTTTCATTGTCTTTTTCTGGATGGTTTTTGAATTCCCAGTTTATTCAGCTACCCTAGATTACCCATCCAAAAATGCATACCCAAGGTGATTCAGTTTAGCAGCCAAGATCAAGCCTTCCCTTGGTCACCTGTGGGTTGCCACCTGCAATGGTAGCATTTAAAGGTCAGGAACCAATATAACTAGTCCTCTGTTTAGCTTCCACAGTTGGGATGGGCAACTTGGTCGTGGAGTTGGAAGGGGCCTTGGAGATCTTCTAGTCCAACCCCTGCTCAGGCTGGAAACCCTATCCTATTTCAGACAAATGGTCAATCTCTTCTTAAAAACTTCCAGTGTTGGAGAATTCTCAACTTCTGAAGTTTAAGACATTCCAGTGGTTAATTGTTCTCCCTGCCAGGAAATTCCTCCTTAGTTCTAAGTTGCTTCTCTCCTTGATGAGTTTCCACCCATTGCTTCTACTCCTGCCTTCAGGGGCTTTGGAGAAGAGCTTGACTCCCTCTTCTTTGGGGCAGCCCCTGAGATATTGGAAGACTGCTATCCTGTCTCCCCTACTCCTTCTCTTCATCAAAGTAGACACACCCAGTTCCAGCAACTGTTCTTTATATGTTTTATCTTCCAGTCCCCTAATCCTCTTGGTTGCTCTTCTCCGGTCATTAAGTGCCATGGCCACTGTGCTCACCGTTTTTGACTTTTTTTGGCTTTACGGACCTGCAAAGGTCGTAAGCACTAGGATTGGTTGTGAAGCTACACTTTTCATCTCCACTGCAACTGCGAACCATTGCTGGATGAGGCCGTCGCTAAAACGAGGACTGTCTGTGGTGCTAATATTTTTTTTTCTTCTTCTTCTTACGTTGTATTATAACCAAAGAATTGAAGGAAAGAGGTGATGTTGAATCCTCCGGAGATCTTAGCCCGTCGCAGGCCTTCCCTGGGCAAACCAGGGTGAGGAAGCGGGAGGCAACCTTATATATGAAAAACTCCTTTGATGTCAGACTTAATTGTGGATTAGTCTTGCTAATTGCGTGCCAAACTGGAAAATCTAGGCGTGATTTGGAACGGTTGTACATTTTTCTGCTGAAATTGTGGTAGGACAGTTTTCAGACTGGAGATAGCTTTTGGATTGTATAAGAAGAAGAGGCCTACTCTTTGGTAAGCTTCATTTTGAAGTCTGTTAATGCGTTCATTTTAAGGGTGCAAAGTCACATGAAAGCATATAGCACCTCCTTATTTTGAAGAATGTCCCTGAGATTGAGGAGAGCAATGAATTTCGGTTTATCTAGGGCAGGGATGGTGAACCTTTTCCAGACCGAGTGGCCAAAGCGTGCACGCACGCATGCAAATGCATATGCCCAAACCCCGTGCACGGCTCCCACACATACACCCTGTCCCCTGTGCATGCGCATGTGCCCCCCCACGCCCCGTCCCCTGCGCATGCACGGCAGAGACCCGAAGCCCAACTGGCTGGCAGGAGACCCACGCACATGCACAGCGGAGCTGAACTGGGGTGACAGCTCGCGTGCCATCTGAGAGGGTGCTGCGTATAACCTCTGGCACGTGTGCCACAGGTTCGCCATCACAGATATAGGGGTTTACAGAAATTTCTGGGTCTGCACCGTGAAGGCGTGAAGCACTCATCGTTGCTCAAAGGTTCAGCTTGGCTGCATCAAGTCACTCTGAGGTCTCCAGTACAGGTGTTTTCTACACACAGGGGACACTTTTGAAAGAGCAAAAGTGGGCCGGCAAAGGAGCTGGGCCTGTGTTACCCTGTAAATCAAGACCAGTCCTGAGTGGAAGCATCATGTTGAAATCTTACCCATTGGCTTGGCCCTTGACAGCCCATTTGTGAGTCATTTTGCGACGGCACTCACAATACGCTCTCCAAATTCCAGATACAGGTAGTCATTATATACCGGTATGTATACATTTAAACTAGATGATGATATTTCTCTGTGTCATATGTGTGTGTATGTGAGTATATGCATAATGGTTATCCTTTGAGAGCCTGAATGCAATGAAATTTCATTTTAATGTACGCTGATTAGAGTACATTTAAAGTGACAATAAAGTTTTATTTCTCTTCTCTTCTCTTCTCTTCTCTTCTCTTCTCTTCTCTTCTCTTCTCTTCTCTTCTCTTCTCTTCTCTTCTCTTCTCTTCTCTTCTCTTCTCCTTCCTTCTTCCCTTCCACTCCACTCCACTCCACTCCATTCTACTCCACTCCACTCCACTCCACTCCACTCCACTCTACAATATCTCTTCTCTTCTCTTCTCTTCTCTTCTCTTCTCTTCTCTTCTCTTCTCTTCTCTTCTCTTCTCTTCTCTTCTCTTCTCTTCTCTTCTATTCTATTCTATTCTATTCTATTCTATTCTATTCTTCTACTCTACTCTACTCTATAATATCTATTCCATTCCATTCCATTCCATTCCGCACACTTACGACCATTGCAGCATCCCCATGGTCCCGCGATCAAAATTCAGAGGCAACTGGTTTTAACGACGGTTGCAGTGTTGTGGGGTTACGTGGCCCCCTTTTGCAACCTTCTTGACAAGCAGAGTCAACGGGGAATCCAGATTCACTTAAGAACCACTTGTTAGTAACTTAACAAGTGCAATGATTCAGTTAACAACTGTGGCGAGAAAAAGGGGTCCAGGTCACTTAACAAATGTTTCGCTTTGCTGCAGAAATTTGGGGCTCCGTGGTGGTCATAAGTCAAGGACTATCTGTACGTCCACTGGCTTAAAACGGTTGCCCTTATTCTAAATAAAAACCGTTTTAGGGCAGTCTTTGTAGCAAATGTGTGGAAAGCTGTGAGTGCAGGCAGCCTAGCTGTGATCAACGAATTGACTAACGTTTTAAGTAAGCTAATACCTTATAACATATGGTGACCATTTAGGTTATAGCACCAAACAGATTCATCCACATGTTTAAACAGCCAGCTCTCTACGGTGGGGCACTTGGGAAGCTGGAAAGAAATTGGCCTGTTATGATGAGTGATGCAATTCTTACTAGGTTTTCAGCTGAAAGGAAAATAAATAATGTTTGTTAGGCTGGATTCTCCCGGAGATATAGGTTGTATTCTCAGCTTTTCGCTGTGATAGTGAGTATTTACATCGAGGTTCCTGGACAGGAAGAAAGAAATTGTAATCAAACCATAATATTGTTAATATCACATGTCTTCTCTGTGTCCCAAATGGAAGTTCTACGTTCGATTCTCGATGTATGGAATTTCAGTAGACCCAACAGTCCATATAGAACTGCTTAGTCTGCATTATATATGCACGCTTTTCATGATCAAGGTTTACTGGTCCATGTTAGTTAACCAGGATGATGGGAGGCAATCTTCTGAGATCTTTCACATTCAGAATTCCTCATAAGTATAACCTGCCGGAAAGCTGGCAGCCCAGGTTCGAGACCTGAGCACCATGCGAGGGGTGAGCTCCCGTCCTCACCCCAGCTCCTTCCGACCTAGCAGTTCAAAAGCATGCAAATGCAAATAGATAAATAGGTACCACTTCGGAGGGGAAGGTAACAACGGTCTGTGACATCATGCTTGCTACATGACCACGGAGATGTCTTTGCGTAGCGCTCGCTCAGTGGCCTTGAAATGGAGATGAGCACCCATGCCCTATAGCAGTGGTGTCAAACTTCCGGCCTGTGGGCCAGATGCGTCATATACTGGCCACCCCCATCCCCATTTTAGTGAAAGGGAAAAAAGATACGATGCATCACGTGACAACGTGACGTCATGAATTTGACAGCCCGCCCTATAGTCGGCAAAGATTAGCGGAGTCAAATCTGCAGGGATTCCTTAAGTATAAAAAGATAATATCAGGATCGCTTTGATATATGTATCTTTATTCAAGTGCTGAATTCTGAAACGGTCCTTTCTAGTTTACAATGATTTTTTTAAATACTTCCCTCCGATATTCTAGATGACAACCTCCATAAACCCCGGCTAGCAAAACTAACGTTCAAATATTGAAAGAATGTTGGTCTTAGGGCCACGGAGTCATCAAGATGGAGCTAAGTGGAATTAGATTTTAAGAAAAAGACACCGTTGTTAAGAAATTTATTCCCCCCCCCCCTGAATGATTTTTTTAAAAAATTGGACCTATTTGTCATTTAATTCAAGAAACGGCTTATTCTAGGTTGGGCTCATTTAATGATATGCCTCAACTCAGAAATTAATTTTTTCCCCCAGACCAATTTGTATTGGGTTTGCCACCTCATATCAAGAAATCATTCTTATTTATGAATTTTAATTCTCCAAATCTGCATACGAATACAGCGGTTGTGAAGAAGAAATACATTCTTCTGTGATTTTAGACAATGCTTTTCTCCCCCCCCCCCACTGCAGCAAACATATTTTAGAAAAGGCATTTCAAGAGAGAGAGAGAGAGAGAGAGAATGAGAATGTGTGTGTGTGTGTGTGTGTGTCTGGTGCCTCCTGTGAATGGTTAAATCTGCCGCTTGATTAATTGGAAGCACACTTTTAATCAATTAAAATGTTTTAAATCAATTCATCTAGCTAATGAATGGAACTGATCTGGCTGGCATAGGTTTCCTATTTAAGTTGAAATGGATGGGATGAAGTGCTTTTTCAGCTATTTGTGGGGCTGGAGCATTTTACAAAAGGAAGTCTTTATACATATGTTGGGTTTTATTTTCAGTGACATCTTCAGATCCACTCAGAAGGATCAAATAGCAAGGTCAGGTGTTGGCCGACCTTCTGTGGTGAACCATTTTCTTCCACTACAAATTCCGTTTCGTCCATTTCCCTCGAGCGAAGCTCGCCGCCTCTAGATTTCTTGGAAATAACACAAAATATTTTTGCCATTTCCACTTACAGGTTTGTGGTTCTGGTTCCTGAAATTCTCAGTCCAATCTGTGGCCCTGAGATTTCCTGATTCTCCCCCCCCCCCCCCGCATCCAATAACAAAATAATTTCAAACTTGGTTTGTTTTCTTGGGGATCAGCCGAAGGTCGGTTAGATATTGCCACGGTTGGGAGACCTTCCGCGATACTGACATCGCGATACTGTATTATTTTACACACTTTGAAAAGAAGTAATCTCTTCATTTGGCCAAGCCACACAATCAGGGATATATTAACACTGAACTCATTGACAGAGTTGATGGCTTCCGATTTCCCATTCATAGTTCTGAAGGCTTTTTCAATACAGTCCGTATTTAAAGTTGCTTGCCAGTGAGATGGGCGGCGTATAAATATAATAAACAAGGAAATAATTTGTTTCCTCGCTGTAAAGGGCAAGAAAGGAAAAGACCTTTTCATGTTTGTTTTTTGCCCGGAATCGTGAGTAATTCCAGTAGTTTTTGTCTCCCCTTATCCAGTTGTCTTCTTTCTCATACCTGTAGAATTTCTCCTAGTGACCCAGTCGTCATAAGTCTGAAAGCTACTTGGATCTTCTCTGTCTCTGTGGATTCGCTCTATGGCAGTGATGGTGAATGTTTTTGGCACTGAGATCCCAAACTGGAATGTCTGTGCATGCGTGTACGCACTGGAGTGCTGCAAACCTGAAGACCAGGTGGCCAGCACGCGCATGCCTTTTTGGGGGGCTGTTTTTTGGCCAAAAACAGACCCTAAAATGGCCAGAAAATGGCCAGAAAATGCCCCAAAGATGGCAGAAAATGCCCCCCCAAAACAGCCTAAAAACGGCCTGGTTTTTTGCCATTTTCAGGCCATTTCCTGGAGCTCCAGCACCTGCGAAGACTAGCTGGCTGGCACACGTCCACATAGAGGGCTCCTGCGTGCCACCTCTATACACGTGCCACAGGTTTGCCATCACGGCTCTGCGGGAAAAATATTAGGTGCAAGAGGGCAGCTCCTGTGATGTTTGTGGGGAAAATGCATTTAGGGATCCCTTGGCAAGACTGCGATTTGTAATGTTTGCAAATGTGGGTCTTTGCCAACATATATTTTAGTTTCATACTACAGGTGGTCCTCGACTTACCACAGTTCATTTAGAGACGGTTCAACAGTTCAGTCAGAGACGGTTACCACAGCATTGAAAAAAAGTGTCTTATGAATGTTTTTCGCACTTGTGACCACTGCAGCATCCCCACGGTGGCATGATTAAAATTCAGATGCTTGGCAGCTGGTTCCTATTTACGACAGTTGCAGTGCCCCGGGTCCGCTTTTGTGACCTGCCGACAAGCAAAGCCAGATTCACTTAACAACCGTGTTACTGATTTTTTTTTTGGCAGTGATTCCCTTAATAACTGTGGCAAGGAAGGTTGTAAAATGGGGCAAAACTCACTTAACCGTCTCACTTAGCAACGGATATTTTGGGCTCGATTGTGGTCGTAAGTCAAGGATTCCCTGTACTGACGGATGGTATTGGGGAGCATCCCCTGAGATGCTTTGAATGTAGAGATGCTCAGTAGAAAATAATTTGGTTTACAGACAAGTTTCTCAATGCACTGTCATAATCTGGATCCATGTATCTTTGCATACTTCATTCAAATTGGAAGATAGTAATTGGCAAACTCTATATATTCACAGGTAAATGGAGGATTTTAGGTGCCATAATACACACTCCAAATTGGGTTCGACTTATCTATGGATGGGGTTTATTGTCAGCTTTCCTAGACCAGGGGTGTCAAATTCGGGGCCCTGGGGGCCGGATCCAGCCTGCGGGATATTTAGATCTGGTCCGTGGGAGCCACCCTGGAAACAGCGAAGGGTTGGCCCGCAGTGCTTCTGCCAGTGAAAAGTGGTTCCTGAGCTCCATTTTCGGCTGCCACAGCCTCGTGCAACCCTCTGCCGGCGAAAACGGAACTCGGGAGGGCCGCGTGTGTCCATTTTCATTGGCAGAGGGTTGCAGGAGGCTGTGGCAGCTGAAAACGGAGCTTGGGAGCCTGTTTTCATTGGCAGAGCGCTCGGGCCACTGCAGACGCCCCCGACAGGAGTGACGTTGAGCTGGCCACGCCCACCCCAGCCACACCCATCCCGGTCCCCCGAGGTCAAGCACAACCCTGATGTGGTCCTCCACGAAATTGAGTTTGACACCCCTATCCTAGTCAGGAAACACGAGCAGATGAGCAATTTCTACTTTATTGTAGAGCTATATTAACATAATTTTGCAAGTCTGAAAGTACAGCTCTTCCGCTGTTTCCTTTACATCCTGAGAAATTGGGGAGAGTTCCTACTGAGTGTCATTCTCCATCCATTATACACTTATGGGCGATGCCCCCTCTTATCTCACAATATAAACCGCCTAGGCAGCATCTTTTGGTCTTGTTTCTCAAGTGTGTGTGTGTGTGTGTGTGTGTGTACACTTGTTTCTATGTGCCAGTGAGCCAAAAAATGTGCCAATACTAAAAGTTCAAAATACAAAAAATTTGGCTTATCAACAGTTAGCGAACGAGCTTATTTGCAAGTCTGTAGGGTAGTTGTTGCCAATAGAACCTGTAATAATATATATTTCAAGGTTCATGTTGTTGTTAGTTGCAAAGTCATGTCCGACCCATTGTGACCCCATGGACAGCATTCCTCCAGGCCTTCCTGTCCTTTACCATTTCCCGAAGTCATTTTAAGCTCACCCCAACTGCTACTCCATCCAGCCACCTTGTTCTCTGCCGTCCCCTTCTTCTTTTGCCCTCCATCGTTCTCAGCATTCGGCTCTTCTCCAGGGAGACCTTCCTTCTCATCAGGTGGCCAAAGTATTTGAGTTTCCTCTTCAGTATCTGGCCTTCTGAAGAGCAGTCAGGGTTGATCTCCTCTAGGACTGACCAGTTGGATGGCCTTGCAGTCCAAGGGACTCGCAGGAGTCTTCTCCAGCACCAGAGTTCAAAGGCCTCTATTCTTTGGCGCTCAGCTTTCCTTATGGTCCAATTTTCACAGCCATCCATTGCAACTGGGAAAACCATCGCCTTGACTATATGCAGTTCGGTTGGCAGGGTGATGTCTCTGCTTTTTAGTATGCTGTCTAGATTTGCCATGGCTTTCCTCCCCAGGAGCAAACCTCTTTTAATTTCTTGGCTGCAGTCCCCATCAAGGTTCATATTTCCTGGTAAAAAGAATGTCTATTTGCTTTTTCCTCACGCTATGTTCAATTCGGAATGTCTTTATTTATTTCTGCCAAGGAAAGGCTTCTCAAGGTTCCTGTGCAAATATATGTTGAGGTTCAGAGGGATCAAATAGTAAGGCTGTTGCAGAATTTGAACAGCTCTAAAGACTTCCTTACGGAATTCTCTTGGGCTCGTTGGGAGTTAATTCGAAAATGGCTTAATTGGGGAAAATTAAGCGGCTTCTGATGTTGGAATGGCAACTTCTTGGAATATAATAGCTTTTTTTTCCCAATCAGATGGTGTTTTTCTTGTTCTATTTTACTGGAGGAATCAGTGTTTAGAATGTTATATTTAGTGGATTTTATGCCCTTTGATATACCATCTGTCTTGTGGACAAGTGCCAGTATTGCTGCTAAAAGATTAAGACTGGGTGGATTATATATCTCTCTCTCCGCTGCTGTGATTATGGTATAGCTTGCATTTAAGCACTGGCGGCTGTTTGGTCATGTTACAAATTGCAATGACTGGTCTTTGCTAAGTTACAAAGAAAAATAAAAGTAAAGACTCTACTTTAGTGGATCTGGTTGTAACTTGTCTTTCTATCCCAGGGCCATAAATATTTGTTTAAAAAAACAACATAATAATTTATTAACAGTTGCAATCTATTTTTTTTATTGCGAATGACTGAACTTGCAGTCTTTCAGATCCAGTTGATAAGAAGTTAAAAAATGAGAAGTCTAGAAGGTTCTTAGTCACATATTGCATAAGAATGTAGGTTTATCTCACCCATTATTCTGTTTTACTGAAAATACCACTCTTTGCATTTCTTATATTTCTGTTGAGTTGGTAGCAGGGGTGAAATCTAGCAGGTTCTGGAGAACAGGTGGCGGGAAATTTTGAGTAGTTCAGAGAACCGGCAAATACCACCTCTGGCTGGCCCCAGAGTGGGGTGGGAATGGAGATTTTTCCTCCTCATTGCTCCGACACTCCACCATTTGGGTTTTCTCCACTGTCATTAGACCGACTGAGTGCCATTCAAAATTTCCTCCACAGCTAGGTCCCGCCCACTTCGTCTGCGCATGTCCAGTCTTTTCACTCAGTCACTGGTGATTAGACTGGTGTGCCATTTCTCGGTGAATTTTAGTGACTTATTTTCCTCAAAATTGATTTTTGGGTTGGTGAGTGGATTGCGAGGGCTGCGATCGGTGTTGCGTTATCATTTAGCGCTGGGCGAGCACTTACCCTGCCATGCCCACCAAGCCACACCACACCCACCAAGCCACGCCCACAGAACCGGTAGTAAAAAAAAAATTGAATTTTACCACTGGTTGGTATTTTGTAGTATTCTAGGAAAATGAATATAAATCGATGAGAAGACTATTTCCACCTGTATAACATAGTGACATAGTGACATTTTCTGACCTAGTGTTTTTTGCCTGTACTTTTTTCAGTTTGATAAAAAGCATTTCTGAGCTGTAGCTAGATAATACGTATTTATTTTGGTTAGCCTTATGGAGATAAGATGTCTCCTAGAATGTTTTGCAAAGTTTATTTCCACTAGGGCTGATGCAATTGATAGACAGATATCTTAAATTGCTATCTAACACATAAAGCATTTGGCAGAATCACTGGGAGCACATAATTTATAGATGACATGATAGAGACAGATGCTAGTTCCAGGGAGTCATCTAATTGTACATTTCTTAAAAATGCATAATTAAAAACTGAAACGAGAGCATTGGATCTGCTCTTAATGCCTGTAGCTGCTGTCTTCTAGTAAGACAGTAGATCTTTCAAACATGTCCTGCCTTTTTGGTAGCATGTATTAATGTGTTTTCAGTTAAAAGGAGCAAAGGGAAGATTGGTGGTCTCATCCATACTGATAAAGGTTGCTTGGAAACAAAGGCAGTTCCACCCGCTCCTCTAGATGCCTTTGGGTTGGTTTAGATTGGCTGAAATAGCTGTTACAGGTTCTGATTTTCACTCCAGATAAATAATTATGGGTTTCTACAGATTTCTGCCATTGAAACTAGAGATCATTTCGTCCTGAAACAGACCTCTTAAAGGAAATTATCTTCCTCTCTAACGCTGTACGAACGTAGCCAGCGAATTCAACTTTGGGCTTTCATGTGATATAGCTCTGTTAAAAAGTAACTGGGAAACGAATTAATTGCTTGCTGCAGAGAGGTTATAAAACGGTTGATTATTTTCATAGGAGGCGATTAAACGGATGACAGAAAAATTTCCACCACTGTATTTGGAGAAAATGTTCCATTTTCTTATTAAGAAAGAAAAAGAAGAGTGGATTTTATTTATTTATATTTATATATAAAGGGAAGCACTGTGCTCTCTCCCATATTAGAGCAGACCAGGTGCTTCGACAGAAAAACACTTAATCTCTCCCCTGGGTCAGATGATAAAGGGAGGAGAACTTGTGGCTCAGAGGTTAATACAACTGCTTAATATGTAGGCAGCCCAAGTTTGAATCCGAGTAAAGGTATGGCTAGCTGATGAGAGCTAAATAGCTTGAAATAAATCTATACTAGTCTCCCTTTATTTCTTTATCAGGAAAATATAAATTTGGTACCATGTGTGTGTGTGTGTGTGTGTGTGTGTGTGTGTGTGTGTGTGTGTATAATTAGCTGTATAATATTTGGATATCAGTATCAATTAGAGGGGTTTTTTATAATTCACAGTTTTGAGGCAACTACTATCTCTAGAAATTTTGACGTTATACCTTGAATGCCTGTGCAGCCTCTGTTTATTTGCCAAGAGAGAAGATTAAAAGCAAACATGCATAATTCAAGCATGCTAAATTAGACCCAGTTGCATGAAGGCATCAGGAAAAAGAAATAATTCAAATTCAGAGTTGTTTGGAAGGCATGCATCACTTCGATGGTGAAGCTCCAGTTTCTTTCTTGAGGATTTTTGACTTTATTTTAATGGTGATTCTTCCCCCCAATCCCCGTTGAGCCCTGTTTGGGTATGATGTAGGCCTCTTTAGAATACATGGCTGTTATGTTATCAGGCCTGTAAATCGAACTAGTATAACTTTCCATTCATAATATATCTCTCCACTGTCCAAATCCTGTAATAAATCAGCCACTTAGCGGCTGCTTCTCTGATTTTTCCTGCCTCTGGTAAAACTGTTAGCCTTAAGGGCAACTGGAATTAGTGCTACCTAGGCCAACGGAGACCTTGGACGCCGATCTTACAGAAGCCTCCTTGCAGAATTGAGAAAAAGACTCTCATGTGAATTGCCACTCAAATAAATCCTCACTGGGGGAAACGCTTGAGAGATCAGTCAAAAGGAAGGGTTATGCCTGAAAAACCATTAGACCAAATAGCTTTCGCTCAACATAAAGATAAAGGTTCCCCTTGCACATATGTGCTAGTCGTTCCTGACTCTAGGGGGCGCTGCTCATCTCTGTTTCAAAGCTGAAGAGCCAGTGCTGTCCGAAGAAGTCTCTGTGGTCCTGTGGCCGGCATGACTCAACGCCAAAGGTGCATGGAACGCTGTTCCCTCCCCACCAAAGGGGGTCCCTATTTTTCTCCTTGCATTTTTTACCTGCTTTCGAACTGCTAGGTTGGCAGAAGCTGGGACAAGGAAAGGGAGCTCACCCCGTTAGGCGGCACTAGGGATTCGAACCGCTGAACTGCCGACCTTTCGATCGACAAGCTCAGTGTCTTAGCCACTGAGCTACTGTGTCCCTTCGCTCAATATAGAACATGGAATAATAGGACTGGAAGGAACCTTGGAGGTCTTCTAGTCTAACCCCCAGGAAGAACCCTATCAAGGTAGCACCTCGAGTTACAAGAATTCATTTAGTGACCGTAAAGGTTATAAGGACACTGAAGAATGGTTTATGACCATTTTTTTCATACTTACGTCGGTTGCGGCATCCCCTGATTGAAATTCAGGTGCTTGGCAACTGACTCAGGTTTACGGACGGTTGGAGAATCCCAGCGTCACACGATCCCTTCTTGCCACCCCCTGATAAGCCAAGTCAAAAGGGAAGCCAGGTTCCCTTAACAAACCGTGTTCCCAATTCAACAAATGCAGTGATTCACTTGACAACGGTGGCAAGGAAGATCGTAAAAACGGGGCAGAATTCACTCAGCAACTGTCTCGCTGAGCCACATAAATTTTGGAGCTCAATCAGTGGTGGGTTCCTCCCGGTTCGGCCTGGTTCTCCTGAGCCGGTAGCAGTGATGATATGACATCACCGAACCGGTTCTGCCCCCCCTGTGCCCCCCACCCTGCGTTATTCTTACCTTTTATTTGGCCCCACCCCCAATCTATTGCTGCCTCCTGAGTCCCAGCTGATGGCTAGAGGGAAAAAAAAACTGCTTAAACTCTTGGGGGCTTCAAAGGGCCGCCCTACAGCTGATCAGTGTTAAAAGAAAATAAATGGGTAGACCAGTGCCTGCAAAAATACATGAGTAGATCAGTGCCTGAAAAAATATATGAGTACATCAGTGTCTGCAAAAAATAAATGGGTAGATTGGTACAGCTCTGCAAGCTGTTAAAAGCCCGGTAGACCAGTACCTCTGCTAAATCCTAAATAATTGTCACATGACCACCAAGCCATGCCTACAAAATAAGCCACGCCCACAGAACCGGTAGTAAAAAAAAATAGTTCCCACCCCTGGGCTCAATTGTGGTCGTATGTCAGGGACTACTATGCCATTCTGGTACAGAACCGTTCTTCCCCAATATCTCTCTTCCTATTTCCTGTTTTGACACTCATTCTGAGGTTGATGAGCACAGTATCTCGAAATGTTTCCCCACATCGTCAATAATTCTTGGCAGAAAAACAACTTAAGTCCAGTAATTAAAAAATAAAATAAAATAAAAGACCACGGACCTGAAAAAGTCAGTAAAGCATCCATTGCAAATCGGGGAATATCAAAATCTGTCCTTTCCCTCAAAATAAAGATAGCAGTTTCTGATTACAGTAGCAATCATTTTAATAACGGGCCACCTTATCCTCTGTGCTTGCACAAGACGTGAAGCTGAACTGAAATATAAGCGAGCACACTTCGTAGTTTAGCATCTGCGAGGCCGACCCGGCCTTTTAAACCGTTATATAGTTTATTTATTTTGGCCAAGTGTGTTACGTAAACAAAGCACTTGTGTTTGATTAGGCTGGGTTTCAGAGGTTAACATGTTACATGATCCAAATTAGGTTATTTCTACTTATTTTCTGAACTTCCTTGTAAAGTTAAAGGTAAAGGTTCCCCTCGCACATACGTGCTAGTCGTTCCCGACTCTAGGGGGCGGTGCTCATCTCCGTTTCAAAGCCGAAGAGCCAGCGTTGTCCGAAGACGTCTCCGTGGTCATGTGGCCGGCATGACTCAATGCCAAAGACGCACGGAACGCTGTTCCCTTCCCAACAAAGGTGGTCCCTATTTTTCCTACTTGCATTTTTTTATGTGCTTTCGAACTGCTAGGTTGGCAGAAGCTGGGACAAGTCACAGGAGCTCACCCCGTAGTAAAGTTACGAGACCCAATAAATACCTGGCCGATACCCAGTCTTTGTAAGGTCTGAGAAGCCCAAATCTCGTAGAAATGTACCTACAGCCAACTCTCTCAAAAACATCACGGGAAGATCACGTGACCTTGGGTAGGACACAGCAACGGTCATAAGTACGAGTCAGCGGCCAAGCGCCTGAATTTCGATAGCAATGGGGATGCTACAGAGGTCGTAAGTGTGAAAAAAAAACCTCACTTAACGGTGGCAAGAAAGGTCGTGAAATGGGCAGAATTCAGTTATTCAACTGCCTGGCGTAGCGACAGGAATTTTGGGCTCCGTTGTGGTCGTACGTCGAGGACTACCTGCAATCACCTCTTTTGTTCCTTTTCACATTGTTGGGTTGGCGTTTCCTCTTTTTGAGTGTGTGTGTGTGTGTGATTTGGAGGAATTATCATTAGGGTTTTTCTATGGCTCTTGGCTTCTCCACCGCCTTAACTCTAGCTTTATAAATCTGCCTCTGGTGGAAAGTATATGATTGAGGGTAGTCGTAAATTAAGCAAATAGCTGCTTTCAGAATTGGGTTTGTGAGTGTGTGTTTGTGAGTGTGTGAGGACGTGCAGAAACGTCCACCGGTTGCTTCATTAGAGAATAAAGTCAGTGGACGCACCATAGTGTCTCACCTAAATTACCTTTTCATTTCGTTTACGCATAGAGAGAACTCATGCATTCCTGTCAATCAGCAAAATGCAGGTATCCAAAGCAAGAACTCTGAATAATTTATTGGTTCCTTAAAAGAAAGGCCTGCTCCGCCCCTCCCACCCCTTCCCCAATTTGCCAAATGATTTTATTTTTTTTTGAGATGGGGATCGATTAAGCAATTGATGAAGCAGCTTCCACCGGATAAAATTTGTGATGCCGCGTTTCTGTGATACGAAAGGCTAAGCAGTGTGTTTGTTAACAGCTGTTGCTGGTGATTATTATAATTTAAGAAAGTGGCGGAGATCAATAGGAAGTGAAACATACACACATATATTTCATCTTTTTATTACTTATTTAATCAATGTATTAGCTGCCTCAGCCCTTCAGGCAACTATAAGTGATACTGCATAAAGGAAGGTAGTTGTCAAGATCTTTTTTCTTCTAAAGTTTCTTTTTTCCTTCCTGTTCTTTTCTTTTCTTTTCTTTTCTTTTCTTTTCTTTTCTTTTCTTTTCTTTTCTTTTCTTTTCTTTTCTTTTCTGCTCTGCTCTGCTCTGCTCTGCTCTGCTCTGCTCTGCTCTTCTCTTCTCTTCTCTTCTCTTCTCTTCTCTTCTCTTCTCTTCTCTTCTCTTCTCTTCTCTTCTCTTCTCTTCTCTGAAGCTAAAGATATTGACTGCCAGTTCAGGAGTTCATGTTTTATACAGTTAGTAATGCTCGGGGTTTTAATTTGCATAGAATCTCCGTTTTCAGCGCTAACTGGTTTAGCTATACTATTTCCAATTGAACTGAATTTGCTTGATATCCTGGCTTAGGCTCACTGTATTTCAAAGGCTTTTTAAAAAAATGGTTCTTCTCTGCTTTTAAGATCTTCTAAGAGCTGCGTTCTATTCTAAGAGCTAAAACTAGAATTGGCTTTGTCTAGTCTAGTGAAAAGAAGGACTAGGGCCATGATGGCGAACCTATGGCACGGGTGCCACAGGTGGCACGCGGAGCCATATTGGTGGGCACGCAAGTGTTGCTCTAGCTTAGCTCCAGCGCGCATGTGCACATTTGGTTCCACCGGAAGTCGGGAAACTGGCTGTTTCCGACCTCCAGAAGGCCTCCGGGAGGGGGGGGGATGTGGAAGGCTGTTTTTGCCCTCCCTAGGCTCCTAGAAAGTCTCTGGAGCCTGGGGAGGGGAAAAAATGGGCCTACCGGGCCCATCATGACAAAAGCAGGGGGAAGTGTGTGTGTGGGGGGTCATGTGTGCCTGCGCAGGAGGGCGGGACGCATTGAATTATGGATGTGGGCACCTGCACCTGCGACCCCCCCCTCACGCTCCCCCCGCTTTTGGCACGTGACGGCAAAAAGGTTAGCCATCACTTTTTATCCAAGGGGATAAAAGTGTAAATACAGTTTGTTCTGTAATTTCATTTATTTGGTTAATAGCTTCTCCAGTTAAATAGGGCAAACTGACCATCGGGTGGAAACATTAAGGGGAGCAATCCTTTCCGTGTTAAAACTATTTTCATTTCGATGATGCTTTTTGTAGTTTAGCAGCTTAAGGTTTTAGAATCAGGGTGGGGGGGAGGTTGGGGGGTGGGGGTGGGGGAAACAATCCTGCAAAACCAGTTGGCTGTAAAAAGTACGATTTCAAATAACATGTTGCTTTTGTTTGTTTGTTTGTTTGTTTGTTTCCCGCAGGCGGAACTGACAGGCATCAAGTGGCGTAGGTACAACTTTGAAGGTCATGGAGATTGTGGACCTATCATCTCAGCCCCTGCCCAAGACGACCCCATTCTTCTGAGTTTCATCCGATGTTTGCAAGCCAATCTGTTGTGTGTCTGGCGCCGTGATGTCAAACCAAATTGCAAGGAGCTATGGATATTTTGGTGGGGAGATGAACCGAACCTGGTAGATGTAATACACCATGAGCTACACAGTAAGTATATATATATTCCCCCCCCCCCCCCCCAACTTCAACTCTTAATTCTACAGTGAAAGCCTCTCTTTAATGCAGTGTTCGTTGTTTATACAGGTCGTCCTCAACTTACGACCACAATTGAGCCCAAACTGCCTGTTACTAAATGAAACATTTGTCAAATGAGGTTTTTTTTTTGCCCCATTTCACGACCTTTTCTTGCCGCAGCTGTTAACTGAATCACTGCGGTGGTTAAATGAGTAACACGATTATTAAGTGAATCTGGTTTCCACATTGACTTTGGTGGTCAAAAGGTCTCAAAAGGGGGAATCTCATGACCCCTGGACACTGAAGCCGACATAAATATGAGTCAGCTGCCGATTTGTCTGAATTTGGATCCCGTGACCACAGGGATGCCTCCATGGCCATGTGGAAAATGGTCGTAAGTCATTCGGTGCCGTTGTAGCTTCAAACGGTCACTAAATGAACGGTTGTAACTCAAGGAGTACCTGTATACACTGAGCTTGTATAAAACGGATTTCCGTTCTTTCTTTCTTTTTTTTATTAAATGATGCCTTGGATTGGATGCGAGAATGTTTGTGGTTTGGGGCGCGAGTCCTTTTGAATAAACTCCAAATGTGCATATTGAACTAAAGTAGATCAGTGAAGATTATAAAGGCTTGGTGACTCATATAATCCTCCATGTAGACGCTTAATCGCCAGTTTTAAATCTTTTTTTTTTCTTTGTTTGTTTTGCTTTTGAAATTATGTGGACGAAATGTGGATGAATTGGTGCTTTTGCACGAGGAATCAAATCTCCAAGCTGTTGCAAGCTTTATGGTGTTCTGTGCCAGTGGTGAATTCCCATTTTTTTTACTACTGGTTCTGTGGGCGCGGCTTGGTGGGCGTGGCTTGGTGGGCATGGCAGGGGAAGGCTATTGCAAAATCTCCATTCCCATTCTCCACTCTGGGGCCAGCCAGAGGTAGTATTTGCCGGATCTCCAAACTACTCAAAATTTCTGCTACCAGTTTTCCGAACTACTCAAAATTTCCTCTACTGGTTCTCCAGAACCTGTCAGAATTTGCTGGATTTCACTCCTAGTTTGTGCCCACACGACTATTGTGAGCATTTTGTGCTGAAATCCGGCCAGTGTTTGTAACCTGGAGCCCAAATGATGAAAATAAGAATTCGTCAACCTAATTTCCCAAAGCCATTTTACCCCAGGGCAGATCAGTGGCTGTGTTTTTTTGAAAATGTCGCTTCATTTTATTACATGATCCTGAAATTAGTGGAGACTTTATCTCGTTCAGGTATTTCTTCAGCACTGGTACAATTGCTTATGTTACAGTGGGCTGTGTGTGTGTGATTTTGCAGCTGTAGGAGGAGGAGTGACAGAACCTGGAAGTGGAGTCAAAAGAGTGATCAGCCTAGAATCCCTACATAGTCACAAGCTAACTTCCCTTGGATTCCGTTGACCCTTCTCTAACTCCTAGCAGGGGCTAAACGTGAGTTGAGAAGATTCCAGTGATGGCTAACCTTTTTGCGTGCCCACACCCACAATTCAATGTGCCCTATCCCCCCATGCATGAGGGTGTGACCCTCCCCAACTCTCCCCATGCTTTTGGCACACGATGGCATGGTGGGTCCAGTAGGCCCATTTTTTTGCCCTCCCCAGGCTCCAGAGCCTTTCTAGGAACTTGAGGAGGGCAAAAACAGCCTTCCCCACTCCCCCAGAGGCCCTCCGGAAGTCCGGAAACAGCCCGTTTCCTGACTTCCGGTGGGCCTGGAAGGATCGCCATCACGGGTATAGGCTTTAGTAAGAAATCCTTTTGTTTGGGCCTTCCCCTGTGAATCTGATTTTTTGGGGGGGGAGGGGGCTGACAGCAGCAAGCCGCAATGATGGTTGCTGTCTGGCTCCTTAGGTGAAGAACATCTGGAAAACACATGTCATTGCTGGTTAAAGAAAAACAACAACAAGAGACCTCATATTAACTTTTTAAAAAAAATTTAGGAGGTTTTATATAAATAAGTCATGAACAGGAGTACATGGTCAGCCTGGCAGGGTTTAAACGTCGACTCCTTTGCCCTTCACTGAAACCTGTTGTTTGCATCCTTCTGCTACTTTGGAAACTCGTGAAATGTTATCCCGTATTACCCCAGGGTGGGTGGATCATACGGCGCGCACAGAAACCTGTGTGGTCCCCTTGTACGCTCTCCCCCTTTAAATAAAATGCAGGCAGATAAGAAAGACAGATGGGGAGAAGTGGCCGTTGTATAAAGCAAAGCCTCAGACCTTCCACATTAGGTTTCATTTCTGAATCTGCCTTACTCTTTTCTGACAAGAATAGAATAGAATAGAATAGAATAGAATAGAATAGAATAGAATAGAATAGAATAGAATTTTCTTTCTTTCTTTCTTTCTTTCTTTCTTTCTTTCTTTCTTTCTTTCTTTCTTTCTTTCTTTCTTTCTTTCTTTCTTTCTTTCTTTCTCTCTCTCTCTCTCTCTCGCTCTTTTCTTTCTTTCTTTCTCTCTCTCTCACTCTTTCTCTTTCTTTCTTTCTTTCTTTCTTTCTTTCTTTCTTTCTTTCTTTCTTTCTTTCTTTCTTTCTTTCTTTCTTTCTTTCTTTCTTTCTTTCTTATATTTCTATACCGCCTTTCTCCCGCAGGACTCAAGGCGGCGTACAGTCAAGAAAAAATAAAAGATACATCATAAAATTGATAATTAAAATTATAACATAGTTTAGCCCAAATTAAATAAAACCCAGAATTAGGTAATATTTTAATCATTCCCAGTTAACATATTTAGCCCCACCTGATTGAACATCAGGGTCTTGAGGGCACAGCGGAAAGCTCGGAGATTAGGGATGTTTAGTATCTCAGGGGGCAGTTCATTCCAAAGGGTTGGAGCCCTTACAGAGAAGGCCCACCCCCTGGGAGTCACCAGTCGGCACAATTTGACTGACGGTACCCTGAGTAGTCCCTCCCTGTGAGAACAAACTGGTCGGTGGGAGGCTATTGGTGGCAAAAGACGGTCTCGTAAGTATCCAGCCCCTAAGCCATGGAGCGCTTTAAAGGTGATAACTAACACCTTGAATCGCACCCGGAAGACCACCGGGAGACAGTGCAGCTCGCGATCCAGACGATGGAAAATGGATCCAGCTTCTTGTTAAGCGGGATTTTGATAGCTACCGTATTTTCCGGCGTATAAGACGACTGGGCGTATAAGACGACCCTCCTCAGAGCCATTTGAGGCTCGTCAGAGCCTTTCGGACTGGTCTGCCTGGTTACAGGAGAATGAGACCCGGCGTATAAGACGACCCCGGACTTTTGAGAAGATTTTTGTGTGTTAGAAAGTAGTCTTATACGCAGGAAAATACAGTACTTGTTTTCTTCAAGTACTCTTCTTCATATCCCTGTTCTTTAAATGGTCTCTGGAGATACAGGTAATCCTTGATTTACGACCAATCAAGCCCAAAATTTATATTGCTAAGTGGGATATTTGTTGAGTGGATTTTGCCCCGCTTTTTCGACCTTCCTTGCCACAGTTGTTAGGTGAATTATCGCAGTTGTTAAGTTAGTGACACGGTTGTTAAATGAATCGGGCTTCCCCGTTGGCTTTGCTTGTCAGAAGGTCGCAAAATGGGACCACACAGTCCAACCGTCGTAAATATGAGCCGGTTGCCAAGCGGCTGAATTTAGATCACGCGACCGTGAGGATGCTGCCACGGTCGTAAGTGTGGAAAACGGTCATAAGTTGCTTTTTTTCAGTACCGTTGTAACTTTGAACGGTCACTAAATGAACCGTCATAAGTCGACTACCTGCACACAACCTGTTTCTGAACTCAGTCTTCCATCAAACATCTTCGCAACACTTAGTTAAAGAAGTTTTTAAACCTTTCTCTGAATAAATGCAGATTTTATTTTATCCTAGAAAGGGAAGCTTTCTAGTTCTGTTACCCCAGTGAAAACAAACCCTCCGTGCAGCTTTTCAGCCGCGCCACCTATTTTGATTATCAGGTGAAAACTCTTTTAATAGAAAAATAATGCCGCATTTGTGTAATCCTGGCTTAAAACGAAACAAAACTGACCTTTTTTTTTGTGCGTGCGTGTGTTTGTTTGGCTTTACTAATGATCGGTGATTATAGTTTTTGATTGCCTTTTGTAAGCTGCTTTGTTGCCTGATGAGCAGGATAAATATATATATATATATATTTGACTAAATAAATTAAAAACAAGTGAGTTGTTTAATCTGCAAGGTGAATGGCTGTGGTAGACCATCTGTTGAAATATAACTCTCCCTCTCCCTCCTCATTGGAAATCCCGCTGACTGGAATCGCAATTCATATATCATTTGTTTAATTTATTTTTACGGAAGAAAATTTATATGGCCGCCCAAGTCACTTTCGGCGTCTCCGGTGTAGGAGATGAATAGACTGAGCCTGAGGGAGGGGTCAAATGAGTCATCAGTCTCGAATCCCCTTGCGCCCTCGAGAGACTTAAGTTCGGCCCACCTTGAGCTCTGTACCACCAATTTGCTGTGACTGTTAGTAGCTCAGATTCTTGTAGTGACCTTAACCTTGTAATGAACCTTTATATTCGTTTGAACTGCCCGGATTCCCTGATTCCTTGTGCTTGACATCCAAGCAGTTTATAAAGATATTACCCGAGAGAAAACTTGTAACAGTCCATTTAATGGCCCTTCAAAGTTACAACTGCCACTGACTTATGACCGTTTTTCACAGCTACGACTTTTACAGCACCCCCATATTCCTGGGATCAAAATTCAGATGTGCTTGGCAGCTGGTTCATATTTATGACCGTTGCTGCATCCCAAGGTCACGTGATCCGCTTTTGTGACCTTCTGACAACGGGGAAACCAGAGTCACTTCACTTCACTTCACTTACTCACTTAACAAAGGCAGCGGCTCCTTAAACCAGAAGGCAAGAAAGGTCGTAAAATGGGGCAAGCCGTCTTGCTTAGCAATGGAACTGTTGGGCTCCATTGTGGTCGTAAGTCGAGGACTGCCTTCCTCTCGGTGTTTAGTCCAACAGTGAAAAAGGAGTGACTGTCCAGTTCTAGTTAGGTTGTGGGTGCAGGTCTTCACACACACAGTATTCTTCTGTTTGTAACTTTTTTTATTGGTTCATCAAAACAGTAAAATACAAAGAGAAATTTAAAAAAAAAGGAAAAAACCAGGAAGGGGGAGGAGACAAAAAAAATCGGTGTCAAGTAGTTGCGAAGTCCGACCCATTGCAACCCCATGGACAATGTTCCTCCAGGTCTTCCTGTCCTCTACCATCCTCTGGAGTCCATTGAAGCTCACACTGACTGCTTCAGTGACTCCATCCAGCCACCTCGTTCTCTGCCGTCCCCTTCTTCTTTTGCCCTCCATCGTTCCCAGCATTAGGCGCTTCTCCAGTGAGCTCTTCCTTCTCATTAGGTGGCCAAAGGATTTGAATTTCTTCTTCAGGATCTGGCCTTCTAAAGAGCAGTCAGGGTTGATCTCCTCTAGGACTGACCGGTTGGATGGCCTTGCAGTCCAAGGGACTTGCAGGAGTCTTCTCCAGCACCAGAGTTCAAAGGCCTCCATTCTTTGGCGCTCAGCCTTCCTTATGGTCCAACTTTCCCATCCATCCATTGCAACTGGGAAAACCATCGCCTTGACTATACACACTTTTGGTGTCAAGAAGGAGAGGGAAAGGGCACCGACTTCCAGCTCTCTTTAGCACAGTAGATGATGACAACATTACAACTGCAACTTTTTTTTTTATTTTTACACAACCCTATAGGCAAGCCATATCCATCACAATAAACCTATCTAATTAAGCAAAAGCAAAAAGTTTCATTTGTTTTTGTTTCCCCCTCGTGAGCGGAAAATCCGGAAGCAATTTCAAAACAGAAACAAAAATAAGATAACAGCAGCGTTATATAAGATTGCGGTAGGTTGAAGCCCGATCCTTGTTTCTGTTTTTCTTGAACTCCTCTCTCCCCTCCTCTCTCCCTTGTTGTCATCTTTTGGCCTTTACAAAATAAATACCTTCGCGAACGCCAGATTGTTTCCTTGGCTAAGAACCTGGGAGAATCTCTGAATGGGGTTGATTTCCAAGCTGCCTCTTGGCCTGCTTGAAGCAGGTTAGCAAGCCCATTCATTTATAATGAAAAAGATGTCTCTGAAGGGTTACATCAAGAGTCCCGTGGATGTTAAATTTTTATGAGGCACCTCTTTGGAATGGCAGCCTGGGTGCCATTCCTATTTACCCAGCTAAGCTTTAATAATGTGGTGGTGGTGTTTTTTTTAACTCTTCCTCTTGATGTAACATAGCCAATTCCTGGCAAATAGATGGGGAAGAAACGGAGGTAGTGACCCATTTTATTTTCCTGGGCTCCAAGATCACCGCAGATGGGGACTGCAGCCAAGAAATTAAAAGACGCTTGCTCCTGGGGAAGAAAGCTATGGCAAATCTAGATAGCATACAAAAAAGCAGAGACATCACCCTGCCAACAAAAGTGTGTATAGTCAAGGCGATGGTTTTCCCAGTTGCAATGGATGGCTGCGAAAGTTGGACCATAAGAAAGGCTGAGCGCCAAAGAATGGAGGCCTTTGAACTCTGGTGCTGGAGAAGACTCCTGAGAGTCCCTTGGCCTGCAAGGTGATCCAACTGGTCAGTCCTAGAGGAGATCGGCCCTGACTGCTCTTTAGAAGGCCAGATCCTGAAGAGGAAACTCAAATCCTTTGGCCACCTAATGAGAAGGAAGAATTCACTGGAGAAGAACCTAATGCTGGGAACGATTGAGGGCAAAAGAAGAAGGGGACGGCAGAGAACGAGGTTACTGGATGGAGTCACTGAAGCAGTCGGCCTGGGCTTAAATGGACTCCAGGGGATGGTAGAGGACAGGAAGGCCTGGAGGAACGTTGTCCATGGGGCCCTGATGGGTCGGACACGACTTCGCAACTAACAACAACAAGAAGCCTATTTATTTTCTGAGTGCAGTTTGGGCCTTGAGAATGAAGGAAGGAAGCAGCCCTTATTGGAAGGAAAATGCAACGGACTTGTTTTGCTTTCCTGCTATGAAAAAGGAAAGGGGTGTTTCTAGTTCCTGCGTGATGCATTAAAGGATCCGAGCTGGAGTAAGTTGCTGCTGGCTGGCATTAATTGTAAATTGAAAAGCACGCCGCACCTGGGAGTTGGAATTTGTCATTTGGTGTCTGTATCAGTATTTCTGCCTGACATATATTGGGATGTAATGTGTTTTGAAGAAATAATTGCAACACCTGTTGTTGGTAGAAATACAGGTAAGGGCAACGAGCAGTTTTCCGCTGAAGATGTCTTCAGAGAAAGAAAAGGAGTGTTTACAGCAGGAGTATCAAACTGGGTTTCATTGAGGGCCACATCAGGATTGTGTTTGATCTGGGGGGGCAGGGAGTCTAGGGTGTGTTTGGCCAGCTTGATGTCACTCATCAAGGCTCTGATTTTGGCCGCGACAGCCTCCGGCAGCCCTCTGTCACGAAAACGGCTAATCTTCCGGTTACTGGAGCGCATGCACGCACGATGATCAGCTGGCCAGCGCACATGCCCACGCCAGAAAACGGAAGATCAGCTCTTCCAGTTTTCAGCACTGCTGCATGCACGAAGGCCAGCTGATCGTTGCGTGCGCATGCGTGCCAGAAACGTAGAAAAGGAATGTGTGCCACAGGTTCGCCATCACGGCTCTAGAAGATACATTAAAAGCAACTTTCCTGGGGAAGACCAACTTCGTTCAGCCCAGGGACCTTTTACGATTGAGTAACATTGCAGGCAGTCCTTGACTTATGACCACGAGTGGAACCAGAACATCGGTTGCTAAGCGAAGCAGTTAAGCGAGTCCCGCTGGATACGATGACCTTTTTGCAACAGTTAATTGATACCATGCACATTAAGCAAATCACTCAGAAAATTTGCTGGACAACCCTACTGCAATTGTGGCGAATATAGGCCAGTTATCAAGTGCCTCAAGTTTGACCACTTGACCGTGGGGATCTGGCAACAGTCGTAAATGCGAGGACCAGTCATCAGCCACTTTTGCCAGCACCGTCATAAGTTTGAACGGTCATTTAAACCAAGAACTACTTGCACACCGGCCAAAACAAATATTTATACTACATAGTTTTTTACAGGTTATATTTACCCCCGCCCCCACTACAGTTGTTCAGTGCATTTTAATTTACATTTTTGATTGCGTGTGGAGGAATTAAAAGCCCTTCAGATGGTTTGAATGTTTATAATCAAGCACATAACCAAAGATGATGTTAGAAGTTCTTTTTATTGGACCATTTTATATGCATTAAAATGTGACTGCGCCATTATAGCACATGCTTCCATTTACTGCTTAAAATTTTACGGGGGGAAAATGAATATTCTTATGGTTGCCATTATTTAATAATCCATTTCATATTGCTTCTGGTGCTTTTAAATGTATCTCAAGAACAGGAGATACTTAGTAACTTGGAATGTTATTGAAAAATAAGCGTATCAATCCTTTAGAGAAAAAAAAACACACACACCGCTTCGTGTTGTGCTCTCAGTAGCAGTGAACTTTTGTGGAGTACTAGAAAGTATCAGTTGCTTCAAGGAGTTTGCAATCTAAAATTCGACACAGAGTTGTAGTTGAGAGGGTCTAAAACTGTGATTTTAGACCTACAGAGGTGGCATGCAGAGTCCTCTCTCAGGACACACACACCGT
>CM075968.1:36567185-36647185 GCA_038048745.1 Coluber constrictor foxii | reverse complement strand
TAAACAGTACACAACTTCACCTACTGGCTAATTTTCTATTATTATATATACATATATAAATATGCACAGTGACTTATTACCTATTCTGTCCATCTGACAGTGCTGTTTTTAATTGTATTGATTTCTTCTGGATTTTATCTTTACCCATTTTTTCCCCTCCTCTGATTTGTCCACTGGTACCATCTATTCCATATTGTAAAATGTTTTGAGTCTTCCTTGTCCTTTAACTCTAAAGTTAATTTGCTCATTTCTGCGCATGTGTAGATTTTTTGTATTAGTTCCTGGCCATAGATTTCTTATTTCTTCGGAGACCAGAGAAAAGGAGCCTAACTATTTTTTTTAATGCATATGATTATCTACTCAGTTTTGATAAGTTTGGTTCTCTATTTTTATGTTTGTTTTCAATTTGCATGTACGCCCCCCCACCCCTGAATTGCCGTGAGTTGGGTGGCCATACAAGTTCAGTGAACGAACAAAAGTTAACTTTACACCATGCATGATGGGTTACCATTGACCTCCTGTCTGGATAATTGGCATCATGTCATTGAAAAGTTTAGGTTTTTTTTAGTTTATTTTATTTTATTGTCATTGCACCTCGTACAACGAAATTAAATGCCATGTTCAGCGTACACCATAACGATAAAAATAAAACACAAACACACATCCTTCACATTCTATGCAATTGAATCAAAAACCTCTGCTATTGCATTAATACTGCCCTATACAGTAGAATTCAATATAGTTACTGCTCTGGAAAGCTGTTTTTCAGTCTATTTGTCCTTGTTTTTTTTTTTTTTTTTTTTATCCTGTACCGTCTGCCAGATGGTAATAGTTAAAAAAAAAAAAGGGAGCCCAAGATGAGATGGATCTTTAAGAATGTTTTGAACTTTCTGAAGGCAGCGGGAGCTATAAAAGCTCTTCCAAGGAGGGGAGAGGGCAACCAATGATCCTCTGGGCAATGACGTTGACCCTCTGGAGCGCAGTCTGCATGGTTAAAACTTCAGGATGACCTGAAATTAGCAAAAGATGTCCAAAACGATGGACTTCGAGCATAATAGGGAGTTTAGGGGAAAGGATTTTTTGGTGGTGGGTGTGGGTGGGCGAGAGTAGCTACCTCGCTTACTCAGTGAAAATATTTACAAGCATAATTAAGTTAATTCTTCAAAAGCCATTCGTTTCTTCAAAAGCAGACCAACAGTACGTGTAAAGCTTTCCCATCCGAACGAGGGAATTGGGAAGTAGCCCAAAAGAAATATATCATGGAATTAAAAAGGCTGTTCATACAACATGACAACCTTCCACAAATAAATGTTTCTCCTGAAAATAATTTGTCACAGGGCGTGATCCTTAGAAACAGATTGCTTCATTTCCAGAACAGATTTACACGTGATTCTACAGCTCACATGAATAAGTTTTACTTCATAAATAGCTCCATATAACAGGTCAGGGGCTTTTAAATTGGCCCGTTTTAAATTTCCAATAACTTTCCCTCTGGAAAAGTATTCTGCATTCTCTTCAGATTGGAGATAATCTGTATTTTCCTTCATCGGCTTTCCCTTTCTCTGTTTGTGTCCGTGTGTATTTTTAAATCAGATTTTCAGCAAGGTATTTGTACAATGGCATTGATCCTTTCCCTCCCCTTCTTTCCCCCTTCTTAGGAATGTTTGTTTTGTAACTGTACTTTTAGCACATCCGTTTACAAATACATTCACTGTCTCCGACTGCTGTTCCCACAGTGTCCTGCTGTGGAATCCAACTCATCATTGCTCGGTGTTTATTAAAACCTGCTTTTTTTAAAAAAAAAATTTAAAGGCCAAGGTATTCATTCAGTTTTAGTAGCCTTTAAGATCACGGTCACTTCCTGCTAAATTCCATCTACTTTCCCTTCTAATTGTCTTCTTGGGTAAATTAAGAAGAGCTGATTTCATTGGGGCATTTCCCCCTCTGCCCCCCCACCCCACTCTTTTAAAAGAAAACATTGTTAGCAAGATCAGGAATTTCCAGCAAAGGGCTCCGTTTGGCAGAATTGGTTTCTCAATAAACACTGGTGTCATTTTCTTTTTTTTTATAAAAAAAAAGGCCTGCCAAATTCTGCTAAAATCAACAAATCTCGTATGGAAATAGCTAGAGATGGGTTTGGACACCCCATCTAAAGAGCATTCGTTCCGCTTCTTCCCCCCCCCCCTTTAATTTCTTGGGTTTTTTTTTTTTTGCTTTTTGTTTTTCAGTGTTTTGATTTTCTGCAGGAGGAAACAAGGTTTCATCATGTTGTAAATGGTAATCTTAACTACGTGGTTCAGGCTGTAAAATATTATGCCGAAACGAGCAGTTTAACTTAGGCTACTAGTCAGAAGCTGCTGAAATCGTAATTGGGAGATTCTTGGAAGGGCTTTTCAAAAGACGACTAGGCAGTGGTGAAATCCAATTTTTTTTTTTACTACTGGTTCTGTGGGTGTGGCTTGGTGGGCGTGGCAGGGGAAGGATACTGCAAAATCTCCATTCCCACCCCACTCCAGGAGGAAGGATACTGCAAAATCCCCATTAGCCACACACTCCAGGGGAAGGATACTGCAAAATCCCTATTCCCTCCCCACTCCAGGGGGAAGGATACTGCAAAATCTCCATTCCCACCCACCCTAGGGGAAGGATACTGCAAAATCCCTATTCCCTCCGCACTCCTGAGGGAAAGATACTGCAAAATCCCCATTAGCTATACACTCCAGGGGAAGGATACTGCAAAATCCCTATTCCTTCCCCACTCCTGGGGGAAGGATACTGCAAAATCCCCATTCCCACCCACCCCAGGGGAAGGATACTGCAAAATCCCTATTCTCTCCGCACTCCTGGGGGAAGGATACTGCAAAATCCCCATTAGCTATACACTCCAGGGGAAGGATACTGCAAAATCCCCATTCCCACCCACCCCAGGGGAAGGATACTGCAAAATCCCCATTCCCTCTCCACTCCTGGGGGGAAGGATACTGCAAAACCTCCATTCCCACCCCACTCTAGGGCCAGCCAGAGGTGGTATTTGTTGGTTCTCCGAACTGCTCGAAATTTCCGCTACCAGGTTCTCTAGAACCTGTCAGAACCTGCTGGATTTTACCCTTGCAACTAGGATGTTATCCGCATTATTTTTAAAAGCGTCGCTGTATAAAAATTTGCCACAGTCGTAAGTCCTCCCGATGGTTGCCGAAGATCTTATTCCATCTGTCCTGATCAGCACGGCCAGTGACAATAGATTCTGCGAATTGCACTTAAATCAAGGACGCCACAATTTTTTTTTTTAAACCCAAAGGCTTTAAAAGTAAACCTCGGTCTAACTTGTTAAGGTTCTTCCTCCCTTCCATCCATTACCCTCGGTTGGAAGTCCTGTTAGTGTCACCTCTAATCTCTTGTTTAACTTCTTAATTCTCAGCTACTTCATGAGGGCCCCTGAAGATTGGTTGAGAACCAGTCATCAGTTGCCAGAGTAATGAAATGAACAGAATCAGCCCCATGGAAGAGGCTGAACTGTTAAACTTCAAAATCATTCTGCCTCGTGATTTTATCTGAAATTAGACCATTTCCGTATCCAGACAGAGCCTGATGGAACTCCACAAACCTGTTCTGTGTTGCTAAGCTAGCAGTCCTTTTAGTCTCTCTCTCTCTCCCTCCCTCTCTCTCTCTCTCTCTCTCTCTCTCTCTGTATATATGTATATATGTGTATATATATATATATATATTTCATCTCGTTCCAAGACTTGTGAGTCAGGTTACAGTGGGAGGAATGTTCTAGAGCCACAAAGCTTTCTGATCTCTTGCAAAACCATCCTCTCCATCGCCACCGTCACCTGCTAAAGTTGGAATAGCTAATTTCTCCCATATCATGAAACTATTGCTCTGTGTCCCAAAGGTGCCTCTTTTTTCCCCCCAAGAGGCACCTGGCCTTTCTCGTTTTTCTTTGAAGATGTTTCGCTTCCCGTCCAAGAAGATTCTTCAGCTCTGACTGGATGGTGGGGAATGTTCCCCCCCCCACCCCCCAAATGCATTTCCCACCAAGAAGCTTCTTGGATGAGAAGCGAAACATTTTCAAGAACAAAGAAGAAAGTCCAGTTGCCTCTTGAAAAAAAGCACCATTGGGACCATGGCCTGAATGACTGAGAACCTCTATAGACCTTGTTTTGAGCAGTGTAAACACTTTTATAGACAGGATCTTGTTGCTAATCTCAGTTCTTTTCCTCTGTAATACCCTGTTTTCCCGAAAATAAGACATCCCCTGATAATAAACCCAATCGGGCTTTTGAGCGCATGCGCTAAAATAAGCCCTCCCCGGAAAATAAACCCTCCCAAAAATAAGCCTTCCCCGAAAATATTTAAATGCATGCGCAGCCGGTCCCCACCATTTCCTCTGGTTAAGGTTAGGGAGACAGAACTGGAAATATCAGGTAAGACGGCAAGAGGAGCCCCGACTTGCTCCATGTGCCCCAAAATAATGAGACCTCCCCGAAAATAAGGCCAAGCGCTTATTTCAGGGTTCAAAAAAATATAAGACAGGGTCTTATTTTCGGGGAAACACAGTATACCAGCGTGCAGTAGACTTTAAAACAGTTGCATCCCCCCAAAATGTTAAAATGTTAGCCCTCCAGCATAGACCAAGCTAGGGAACCAATGCCAGAAATCTTGCAAGGCTGCATGTGCTTCCTTCCCCCTCTTTCCCCTTTATCTTCATAAGCCAGAAATGTTTACTCACATTACATTCTTGGATTAGGCACAGGGCCCTTTTATCTGACTGTTTCCTTGGTAGCTGTCAGGCATGAAAGACCAGGTCCACCCATGAAGGCCCAATTAAACTGATTTATTGCTAAAGCAGCCTACGCACAGGAATCTTCCGCAACTAACAGTTAGCACCTGCTTAGATAAGAGTCTGTGGAATTCCAAGGAGGCGGGACTTTCCATTCTCTTGCGGCTATGTTGGGATTCTAGGCTGGCTGCTCTTTTAACTCCACCCCCGTTTTCTGCCTCCTACAGTGGCAGCTCTTCTCCCTGTCCTTCAAGGCTATTCCCACTGCCCTGTAACAGAGGGTGTATTCTCAATGAAACAAGACCAGTAGGTCCCATATTTCGTACTGGTTTGAAGACATGGCTCTTCCACCGAATCCCATGACCGGTTACGGGGTTTTATAATTGGGGATTTTATAATTTGGGCTGTTTTAGTTGTATTATTGTCTGCTTTTACCATGTGAGCCGCCCCGAGTCCCAAGGGAGAAGGGCGGCATACAAATTTTAATAAAATAAATAAATAAAAATAAATATTTTTTAAAATTAGATTTATATACAAATTTTAATAAAATAAATAAGTAAAAATAAATATTTTTTTCACTTAACTGCAGCTGCAAGATTCAGACGACCTCTGAGTTCGTCTCCAGGCATTATTGATTTGGCTTTTCCTAGAGGGAGTGATACATAAACCTCATTTTTAGAATGTCTAAATTTCTTCATATTTCTATTCATAATCCAAATGTTGTTTGTTTATTGGTGTAGGTGTTTGTTTATACCTTGCTTTTCCTCCAGAATTTCAAAGTGGTATTACCTGGGACCTACTTCCTCCTGTTAGCGATCTCCTTGTTCAGTAGAGAGTGACTGGCCCCATATAATCTGATTTTCTTATGAGGTTGAAAGAGGATTTCAAGTAGCAACTCCATGCTTAGCCCAACATCTTAACCCCCAGACGGATAGTCCTCGATTTACGACTACAACGGTGCCCAACATTTCTGTCGCTAAGCAAGACAGTTGTTCAGTGAGTTTTGCCCCATTTTACGAGCTTTCTTACCACTGTTGTTAAGTGAACCACTGCCATTGTTATGTTAACAACCCAGTGGTTAAATGAATCCGGCTTCTCCACTGTCAGAAGGTCACAAAAGGGAATCACGTAACCTTGCGGCGTTTATACATTATTTATTAACACCAAAAATAGTTGTTTTTGCTGATGGATCTGCCGGCTGATTATGAGCCCACCGATATTCTTACTTGTTCACCGATTTCATTGAAAAGTCTTTAGAGCAGGGGTGGGATTCAGCTGGTTTAGAGCAGTTCAGGCGTACCGGTAACTCTGACGATCAGCTGGGAGCGCACCGGTTCTCTCCGACCATCAGGTGGGCTCGCCCGCCTCTGCGCGCTTACTTACCGTTATCCTCTCACCTGATTCGCGCAGCAGAGCAGATTGCCGCGCCTCAGCTGTGTTACTCCCCAAAAATAATGCGGAAATTTAGTTTTGTCAAAACTGCGCACGCGCATCCAGCGAAACACGCAATCCCTGAACCGGTTGTTAAACCGGCAGGATCCCACCCCTGGTTTAGAAGAAAGCAAAGTATTAATTCTCTTGCCCCCCGCCCCCCCCTTTCCCTTCTTTTTAAAAGATGCTCTCATCTTTTGAAGCTTGCAATTCTGTATGGAATTTAAGCTGTTAATACTTTGTGGGATGAACTTACAGCCAGAGTCTGGCTGTTAGTTATTAAAAATCTTGGAAAGGAGACAACTGCTTACCGGGCAGAAATTTCTTATTAAAAACAATTGTTGCTTAGGTGGATATTTATTAGTCACAGGTCCCTTTTCGAAACGACAGCATGGGCAAATCTGGTGGGCCGTACGCACGCAACGGCCTCTCTGTTTGACAGAGCGAAATCTCTGCTGAGAGCAAGGTATCACCAGAAGGAAGTTAAGATGCTCTTAGTCATACATAAGGTGTCTTGTTTGAAAGGGTGCTTTTTAAAGGACAGAGGTTTTTTTAGATAGCAGCTTATTATTTCCTGCATGGGATGTAGGATTGAGGACAAAAGGGATCTTAAGTGCTATATAAGAATTGAGCCCACCATTTTAAGAGAATAAGAAACTGGGTCTGTTAACCAGGTTTGCTACGATAAGATAAAGCTGGAGAGTCAGTTTGATGAAATAATTAAGGGCACCAAGTTAGAAACTGGGAGGCTGTGAATTCTAAAGAAGTCAGAATAATAGGATAATAGAGCTGGAAGGGACCTTGGAGGTCTACTAGTCCAGCCCTCTGGTCAAACATGAGACCCTATAGCATTTCAGATCAATGCCTGTCCAGTCTCTTCTTAAAAACCTCCAAGAATGGAGCACCCACAATGTTCTTCTTTCTCAACCCTAGCAAGAAGGGGGCAAAGGCAAACCCTTTCAAAAATAGATTGATCGATAAATGATAATAAAAAGAGACTACCAATAGAAGTAGAACGACTGCAGCACAGAAAGCAAAGATAGCACCCAAAAGGATAGGCACCTTGGGTGCAACCCCAGAACATCTGGAGCACCCTTTAAACACTGTCGGCATTGACAAAATCCCCATCGGTCAATTGCAGAGGGCAGCTTTACTCGGAACAGCTTCAATCCTGCGATGATACTTTCAACAGGATCAAACAGCAACATCTGCCGGGTCCTTGGGAAGGACTCAATAGTTGGGCAACAATGCTAAATCCAGTCTAAACATCTGGCTGACTGAGGACCAACTATCACCATAATAAATAAACCACAGTTATCAAGAAAACTGGAGAGCGGAGACAAGATCGATCTGAAGGTTAACACCAAGAACAATAATGACTCATATTCGGGCTTATTTGAAAATGCTAAATGTTCAAATTTAATAGTGCCAGCATAGTGCCAGATGAAGCAAATACCGTGGAAGGGCTTGGCATTTTAAGCCTGGTCTTGTGTTCATGGCGGACTTCATCTCAGGGGTGGGCCAGACTGCAGACAAAGAGGATATTATGCCATCTCCTTTCCTGTCACCTTTAATCCAGGCGCTTTGGCACACTTGGGACTTTTAAATTGCTGCCCGTTTTAATGAAGCTTTAATGCAAATATTTCAGCTGCTGCATCCACAGTTCTGGAAAAGTGATGAGGGCACATAGATAGCCAAGCTTCTTTGTAAAACACATTACGGTCTAGTGCAGGGGGTATCAAACTCCCTTTCATTGAGGACCATATCAGGGTTGTGTTTGTCCTTTTCAGGGGGGCAGGGTGGGTGTGGCCAGCTTGTCGGGGGCGCCTGTGGTGACCCGAGCACTCTTGTCAGCGAAAACGGGCTCCTGAGCTCTGTTTCGGCTGCGGCGGCCTCCTGCAACCCTCTGCCAGTGAAAAAGGAGCTTGGGAGTGCCGCCCGTGGCCATCACGAGCTCCGTTTCAACTGAGACAGCCTTCTGCAACCCTCTGCCAGTGAAAAAGGAGCTTGGGAGTGCCGCCCGTGGCCATCACGAGCTCCGTTTCGGCTGAGACGGCCTCCTGCAACCCTCTGCCAGTGAAAAAGGAGCTTGGGAGTGCCGCCCGTGGCCATCACGAGCTCCGTTTTGGCTGAGACGGCCTCCTGCAACCCTCTGCCAGTGAAAAAGGAGCTTGAGAGTGCTGCCCGTGGCCATCACGAGCTCCGTTTCGGCTGCGGCGGCCTCCTGCAACCCTCTGCCAGTGAAAAAGGAGCTTGGGAGTGCCGCCCGTGGCTATCACGAGCTCCGTTTCGGCTGAGACGGCCTCCTGCAACCCTCTGCCAGTGAAAAAGGAGCTTGGGAGGGCCGCACACAACCCTCTCAAGCTCCATTTTTGCTGGCAGAGGCACCGGGGGCTGCTCCCTTGCTGTTTCCAGAGTGGCCCCGCAGGCCAGATCTAAGCATCCCTACGGGACGGATCCGGCCCCCGGGCCACATTGCACACCAATGGCATTGCACCGAACTAAGTGGGAGCTGCTTATTTTAGAAATCGGCTTCCCTGCATTCCGGAGCGACTTGCATCGAAAATAGATGTTTATCACGCTGCAGTTTGAACTAGTAATTTAAGGGCTGTCTGTTTCTCTTCAAACTCGTGGGAGAAAAAAGTTATGGTTGTAGCCATTGAGAAGCAGCGTTTGGAATGGGGGGGGGGAGGGAGAGAGAGAAAAGAGAAAGAGAGAGAGGGGGGGAGAGAGAGAGGGAGGGAGAGAGAGATCTGTTACTTCCAATACAAGAGAATATTTGTAATTCGGGGTTGAACTGTGGGAGCCTTGGTGTTCTCTGAGCTTGGCTGTTTTGTTACAAACGTTTCATTACCTAACTAGGTAACATCATCAGGGGAGGGAGGAAGAAGGGGGACGACGATGACGACTGTGGGTTCCTTTGTGGTCTTTGAGCTTAGCTGTTTTTTTTTTTTTTTTGGTTGAAGACATTCCATTTCCCAACTAGGTAACATCATTTTGGGGGTGCAGGGAGGAGGGAGGGAAGGGGAGGATTGTGGGGTCCTCAGTGCCCTCTGAGCTTGGCTGTTTTCATCACCCAACTAGGTAACGTCATCATCAATGCTAGGAGGTGGAATAAATGATGCTACTGAGTTGGAGAATGAAACCTTTGCAAGAAAACGAGCTCAGAGACCACCAAGAACCCCCCCATAGGGGACTCCTTCAGTTCTTCAGGAGAAGGGCTACAGCTGTGTTTATATCAATTTTTCCCCCCAGTGTTGTTTGACAGCTATTCTTTAAACTTTGGCTAGAGAGTGGTTTTTCCTAATGTTTCTTCTACTGAGGCTTTCAGGCTTTATATCAATTCCATAAGGTGGTTTTTCAGTCTCCCAGGTAGAACATGAGCAAAATTCGAAGACCTTTTTTTAAAAAATAAAATAAAATAAATAAAATTTAAAACATCTACTAGCTCTTTATAATCCCTCAGAACGGAGGGCCCATTTTATCCTAACGCTCAAGAGCTTTTAAAATTTGTACGATCTGGCAGAAAACAACACTCCCAGATAACTTTGAGGTAGAAGCACCTTTTGATTCTCTAAATGGATTTAACCTTTAAAAGGAAAAAAAAAATACTCCGATCTTACTTTGAAAACACGCGTGTGTCTTTGGAATGATCTATAATTTATGTGTATTAATGTCTATTTTACTTGGGGTCTAAATCTTACATTCCAGTGTAGAAATTTCACTTGGCAACCGTTAAGTAGAGTTGTTATATTTAGACTTGTTGCTGCAGATTGGTGGATTCTTTTTTATATAGCTCAATCTTGGCAGTGTGTGTGTGTGTGTGTGTGTGTGTGTGTGTGTGTGTGTGTGTGTGCATGTGTGTGTGCATGTGTGTGTGTGCCTGTACACAGTGCAGTAAGAGGGCTTATACAACTACCGACAGCTGGGTGCATTTGGATGAAATATGTATTACAGGTAATATCGCTTTAGCTGAGGAGTTTATAATGACCTGATATCGGTGTTTGCGTTTGTGCAGATAATCCTCAACCTACGACCACAATTGAGCCCAGAATTGATGTTGCTTAAGCGAGGCATTCATTAAGTGAGTTTTTTTGCCCCGCTTTACGACTTTTCTCCCCCCCCCCCCGGTTTGTTAAGCGAATCACTGCCGTCGTTAAAGTTAGGAACACGGCGAGACATTCATTAAGTGAGTTTTTTTGCCCCGCTTTACGACTTTTCTTTGCCCCCCCCCCCGGTTTGTTAAGCGAATCACTGCTGTCGTTAAAGTTAGGAACACGGTTGTTAAGTGAATCTTTTGCATCAGAAGGTCGCAAAAGGAGATCACGTGACCCCGGGTGGGGGTGGGGGAACATTGCGACTGTCGTAAATGCGAGTCGTTGATCAGTCGTCCGAATGCAAATCACGTGACCGTGGGGATGGATACTGCCGCGGTCCTAAGTGTGAAAAGCGGTCATAAATCCCAGTGCCGTAACTTTTCAATGGTTATTAAGTGAACTGTTGTGTAAATTGAGGATTACCTGTCATTTTGAACAGGGACCGTGGGACTAATAGGGGCAGTAGTAAATTGCAGCAGGTGTGTGTGTGTGTGCGCGGGTGGGCACGGATGCATCGCTCAATAAAGAGAATATTTCCTAAAGTTTGCTGCTTGGAAATTAACTTATTTTGAGGATGAAACCGAAACTTTGACATGTGCTTTATAATGTACTTGACAATTTGTGTGAAAAGAGAAGAAATAGCGTCGCTCAGATTACGGCGGGCATGAGAAACTCAATAGAGGCTGGTGAATGAGGTGAGAAGTATGACCTTTGGTTGGCCCTCGCGTTGCCTCGCGGAGGCTCCCATTGTAAAGACTTGAACGGGCTTCTCTTCTTGCTGCGTTCAAGAGGCATTTTACTGATTTCTGTCAAGGAGAAAAGCTTTCCTAAAGTAACGGCTTGAAAGCCTTGTCAATGATTAAAATCTGTTACAGCCAGTTTTGTGTTTTCTTTGGGGACTCGGCCCAGGGACCTCGGTAGTTCATTTGGCTTTGGATTTAAATGGGACAGTCAGGGCAGTCACAGAGACCCAATTTTAGCCAACACAATCCTAAATTGCAAGAACAGAAGGTGATACAATCAAGATCAAGGGAGGTACTCATACCACTCTATAAAGCCTTACAGTAAGACCACACCTAGAATCCTGCACCCAGTTTTGGTCACCACACTATTAAAAAAAAGATGTGGAGATTCTAGAAAGAGTGCAGAGAAGAGCAACCAGGATGATTAAGGGACTAAAACATACGAAGAACAGTTGCAGGAACTGGGCATGGCTAGTCTAGTGAAGAGAAGGACCAGGGGAGACAGGAGAGCATCTTCCAATATTTGAGTGGCTGCCACAGAGAGGAGGAAGAGGGTCAAGCTATTCTCCAAAGCACCCGAAGGCCGGACAAGAAATAATGGATGGAAGCTGAACAAGGAGAGATTCGACCTAGAAATAAGGAGGAGTTTTCTGACAGTGAGAGCAATCAACCCATGGAACAGAAGTTGCCTTCAAAAGTTGTGGGAGCTTCATCCCTGGAGGCTTTCAAGAAGAGACTGGACTGCCCTCTGTCAGAAAGGGTGTAGAGCCTGCTTGGGTGGGAGGTTGGACTAGATGACCTCCAAGGTCCCTTCCAACTCTGTTAATCTGTATCTGTATTATCTGCACCCTCACTGCCATTTCTATGCTCCCAGTGAGGGTTTCACCTCCTTTTTTACATGCAGGTATTTCCTGAGATTTTCAAAAGTGGCAAATGCTAAGGGAGAAAGACATCTCTGCATTTTTTTTTTAAATTGTTGGTAGGAGTGGAATCCCTTTGAGTGATTTCTTGCATCGCTCCATTAGAAGATCATGCAGATATTATCACTTGAATGTGGCCGCCACAAAATATAACAAAATAAAGGACTCTAGAGCATAGGTTCTTAACATATATTGTAAGCCGCCCTGAGTCTCCGGAGAAGGGCGGCATATAAATCAAATTAAAAAAAGAAAAAAAAAATAGGTGTCCAACTTTTTGGCTTGCCTGGGCTGCATTGAGCAAAGAGGAATTGTCTTGGGCCACATACAAATGATAGAATGTAGTTAATGTATATAGAACACATAATTTTAAATGCTTACGATCTTAAGGGCTGCATTACTAGCTGTCCAGGGTTGCGTGCAGCCTGCAGGTTGAAGAGTAGATTGGCTTTGTTTACAAAGCTGTTAAACAAACAATAGAAAAAGACATTTTTATTGTTAAGAAAGTAGTATTGTGTCGAACCTTGGCTCTTGCAATAGTAACAATAACAATCTGTGGAATTCAAGGAGCTTAACTGAACATGCTTATCATTTTTTCTAGAATTGTGTCCAGTGGTTTTAGTGGAATTTATCCCGCAGTTGTTAACATAAATTTTCTTCCTTCCTTTCTTTTTTTTAAAAAAGCCTCCAGATAATTAACTGTTTTTAGTTATAGAGGAGCTAAAGGTCATATTTGTTTCTCTGTGTTCTGTAACCCCCCAAACAGTTTAAAACGAGGCACTGTGCAGAAATAAAAAAAACCCATTAATAATTAAATCAGCAAGCTTGATATTTCGCTGTGATTTTTATAGGAAGTGAAAGAAAAAAAATGTTTGGTGACTAGCGGCAAGACATCCCTAGTTAAACGGGTAGAATGTTTACCAAATAAAAATGTGTTTGCTGAGCATTCACATACCAGTTTGTTGTGTAAGAGTTGGATGCACTCTGTTAGCATGAATCAAAGAAAAATAAGTAAAATATTGCTCAAGGAAAACATGTTTATTTATCTAATTTATATGCTGCTCATCTCAGTCTCATGATTAGTATGGTTTGTATGTTGTTTTATGACTGATATTGTTTTAATTCTTGATTGAGAGCTGCCCTTGACTGGAGCTTTGCATGGAGGAAGTCCCCGTTTCATGTCTGATATGCCCAGGTGTAGGGCATTAAAGGTAACGGTAAAGCTTTCTTCTCTCCAGCCATTTCTGCCTCTAGGGGGCACTGCTCATCTCCGATTCATAGCCGAGGGAGCCAGGGTTGTCCAAAAATGCTTCTGTGCTCATGCCATCAGCATGACTACATGCTGACATACACATCACACTGTTACCTTCCCACTGAAGTGGTACCTATTTATCTACTGGCAGTTGCATGCTTTCAAACTGCTAGGTGGGCAGGAGCTGAAGCAAGTGATGGAAACTCACCCCATCATGTGGCACTCGGGTCTCGAACCTAGTCTGTCAGCTCTCCAGCTGACTAGTTCACCTTCTTTAACCATGAGCCATCGTGCCCCCTTCCCAGGTAGGGCATGTAATGAAGGTATTGCTGAATTGCATGGATACATGGACTAGACTAGACTAGACTAGACTAGACTAAAGAATAGAATAGAATAGAATAGAATAGAATAGAATAGAATAGAATAGAATAGAATAGAATAGAATAGAATAGAATAGAATAGAATAGAATAGAATAGAATAGAATAGAATAGAATTAAAATGGAATGGAATGGAATGGAATGGAATGGAATGGAATGGAATGGAATGGAATGGAATGGAATGGAATAGAATAGAATAGAATAGAATAGAATAGAATAGAATAGAATAGAATAGAATAGAATAGAATAGAATAGAATAGAATAGTTGGAAGGGACCTTGGAGGTCTTCTAGTCCAACCCCCTGCTTAGGCAGGAAACCCTACACCACTTCAGACAAATGGTTATCCAACATCTTCTTAAAAACTTCCAGTGTTGGAGCATTCACAACTTCTGGAGGCAAGTTGTTCCACTGATTCATTGTTCTACCTGTCAGGAAATTCCTCCTTAGTTCTAAGTTGCTTCTCTCCTTGATGAGTTTCCACCCATGGCTTCTTGCCCTGGCCTCAGGGGCTTTGGAGAATAGCTTGACTCCCTCTTTGTGAGCAGCCCCTGAGATATTGGAAGACTGCTATCATGTCACCCCCTTGTCCTTCTTTTCATCCAACGAGACATACCCAGTTCCAGACTGAATTGGTAGCTTCCAGAATTCCCATTCCTAAGTCTAACTTGGCACAACTTGCCTATCCGATAGGCTATTGGTTAGCTACCATTCCTTTTATTTATTTATTTTTGTGGGAAGCAAATGTTCATTTCGGATTTGTTTCCAGCTTTCTGCTCTTCAAATACACAGTGTGCAGGGAGGCTTCCACTGGGAATAATGCGGTGTCAGATCAGTCCCTGCCTTCCCTTTCAGCCCGTAACCCGTTATAAACGAGATCCAGAAGACGAGGGAATTCTCTAGAGTTTTAATTGTGGGAAGAAGGCTGGAGGTTGACACTTTCCTGTAAATAAAAGGCTCTTTCAAGGCTCTTCAGACGCGAGCTCCAGAATTGCTTTCCATAAGGTCTTATGGTGGTCTCCTATATAAATATCTTCACAGACAGTAAATCCTTAGCAAATATGCCTCTAGCTAGTGACACATTCCGATATTGGCAGAAGGGAAAGAAGGGTTTTTAAAGGATTGTACAGTATGTAGTCCTCGCTAGAAAAGCTGCTACAGATTTTAGAATAGAATAACAGAGTTGGAAGGGACCTTGGAGGTCTTCTAGTCCAACCCCCTGCTTAGGCAGGAAACCCCCATACCATTTCAGACCAATGGTTGTCCAATCTCTTCTTAAAAACTTCCAATGTTGGAGCATTCACAACTTCTGGAGGCAAGTTGTCCCAATTGTTCTAACTGTCAGGAAATTCCTCCTTAGTTCTAAGTGCTTCTCTCCTTGATTAGTTTCCACCCGTTGCTTCTTGCCCTGCCCTCAGGTGCTTTGGAGAATAGCTTGACTCCCTCTTCTTTGGGGCAGCCCCTGAGATACTAGAAGACTGCTATCATGTCTCCCCTAGTCCTTCTTTTCATTAAACTTTTCATCCCCTAGTCCTTCTTTTCATTAAGGAGCCTCGGTGGTGCAGCAGACTAAGTGCTGTTAAGTGCTAGCACTTAGCTGCCAGCTGCCTGCAATTAGTGCGAGTTCAGATCTCACCAGGCTCAAGGTTGACTCAGCCTTTCATCCTTTCGAGGTAGGTAAACTGAGGACCCGGATTGTGGGGGCAATAAGCCCTAATAAGCAGGTATATATATATAAAAGTATGCAGGCTATTACTATAATGCATTGTAAGCCGCCCTGAGTTTCCGGAGAAGGGCAGCATATAAATTGGACTAATAAATAAATAAATAAATAAAGTAGACCTACCCAGTTCCTGCAGCCGTTCTCCATATGTTTTAGCCTCCAGTCCCCTAATCCTCTTTGTTGCTCTTCTCTGCGCTCTTTCTAGAGTCTCCACCTTTTTTTTACACCGTGGCGACCAAAACTGCATGCAGTATTTTCTTGGACTCTCGGTTCCTGCTTGGAGAGCAAATGGAGCAGCGGCTACAAAGGCTGCTTCACAGCATCATCTCGTTTGCCACTCCTGGGAAAGTAGACTCACTAAATACCTTTGTCGTCCCATCGCTGGAATATCGGTAGTCCCCACCAACCACAACTGAGCCCCACATTTCTCTTGCTAAGTGAATTTGGCCCCATTTTGTGAGTTTTCTTTCCCTGGTTGTTGGGGGTATCGCTGCAGTTGTTAAGTTAGTAACACGGTTGTTAAGTAAGCCCTGGCTTTCCCATTGACTTTGTCAGAAGGTCGTAGAAAGAGAGTCACAGAATGACCCTGTGCAACCGCCACAGATACGAAGCAATTACCAAGCAGTCAAATTTTTGATCACGTGATCCTGGGGATGCCGCAAAAGTTGTAAGCGTGAAAGACGGTCATAAGTCACTTCTTCCAATGCGGTTGTAACTTTGAACGGTCACTAAAACAAAGGGTTGTAAGTTGAGGACTAGCTGTACTTCAATTTCATCTGTCCGGGGCGGCCCTTGAAGAGCGTCTGGAACCTTCAGCTGACCCAGAAGTCAATATCTTGAATAATAATGGGGTCCACTTGGTTTGCAACATGACCCCATTATGTATATAGGGTTATGTGTCTGTTCTATTGGTTGAGGGCAGGGGTCAGCAACTTGCGGCTCTGGAGCCACATGTGGCTCTTTCATCCTTCTACTGTGGCTCCCTGTCACTCAAAATATGCGTCACAACCACCAATTTGTGACGCCCGCCGGCATCCGATTTAATTGAGCTTTTCAACCCCTGGTAGGCCAACCATGGATAAATCCAAGAAAATAAAAGTTTCAGAAGAAAACAGAACTCGCAAGATTCATTTTTCTTGCCATGTACATGTATACATCTGAACTAGACTGTGTTATTTCTCTCTGTCATATAATAATACGTGTGGGTATATGGGTATTGTTGTTGTTAGTTGTGAAGTTGTGTCTGACCCATCGCGACCCCCATGGACAACATTCCTCTAGGCCTTCCTGTCTTCTACCATCCTCCGGAGTCCATTGAAGTTCACGCTGACTGCTTCAGTGACTCCATCCAGCCACCTCCTTCTCTGCCGTCCCCTTCTTCTTTTGCCCTCCATCATCCCCAGCATTAGGCTCTTCTCCAGGGAGTCCTTCCTTCTCATTAGGTGGCCAAAGGATTTGAGTTTCCTCTTCAGGATCTGGCCTTCTAAAGAGCAGTCAGGGCCGATCTCCTCTAGGACTGACCGGTTGAATCGCCTTGCAGTCCAAGGGACTCGCAGGAATCTTCTCCAGCACCAGAGTTCAAAGGCCTCCATTCTTTGGCGCTCAGCCTTCCTTATGGTCCAACTTTCCCAGCCATCCATTGCAACTGGGAAAACCGTAGCCTTGACTATACACACTTTTGTTGGCAGGGTGATGTCTCTGCTTTTTAGTATTCTCTCTAGATTTGGATCGCCTTGCATTCCGAGGGAACTCTGGTTCTCCAGAACTAGAGTTCAAAGGCCTCCATTCTTTGGCGCTCAGCCTTCCTTAGTATGGGTATATGCATGCATGCATGCATGCATGCATGCATGCATGCATGCATGCTTGCTTGCTTGCTTGCTCGCTCATTCATTCATTCATTCATTCATTCATTCATTCATCATTCACTCATTCATTTATTTTTTTGGTCATGTTTATGTAGTGTTTAGTGGAGGTGGTGACCCTTTGAGAGCTGTATGCAATGAAATTTCATTTTAATGTGTGCCGATTAGTGTACATTTAAAGTGACGAAAACATTATTCTAAGTTCTAAGTTCTGTAAAAGATTGACGGTAGGCCAAGGTCTTCTCTCATCCAGCCTCTTTCCTTTGGAAGTGAGTGCCTTCTGAGTTAAGGTGACCCATTTCCTGCTTAGCCTTTGAAAGAGCCATACATCGGTTAAAACCCAGGACTAAGGGGAATGGCAAGAATAGTTGGAACAGGCTCCTGGAATTTGCGGCACCAAGGAATATCAGGGAATTAGGGATGTCAGTAGCGATTGTTTTGTTTGTTTTTATCTTAATTGGTTTTGCTCAGTCTTAGCTGTAATTGTGCTTCAATCCAATTACTGGTTGGCGGAATGGACATCACTCAGAGTTTACGTTGATTGGAGTGGCATATAAATCTTGTAATGCGTATATAGGCACTCAAATTAATAAATTAAAAAAAAACAACATCCTTGATTGATAGCAAAAGGAGAAATTAACCTTTTTGAGTAAAACGCTGTGCACTCTCAACGCTGAATTGACGCCTTCCTTTGAATGTTTCTTGCCAATCCATTTAAAAAAACAACAACTATGGAAGACTTACATCTAGAGCAGTGAGGGCGAACCTATGGTCATATCTGTGGGCACATGAGCGTTGCCATAGCTCAGCTCCAGCATGCATGTGCCTGCTGGCCAACTGATTTTCAGGCTTTCTGGGCCCACCAGAAGTTGGGAAACGGGTTGTTTCTGGCCTCCAGAGGGCCCCCGGAGGTGTGGGGGTTGAGGAAGCCCATTTTCGCCCTTCCCAGGCTCCAAGAAAGCCTCTGGACCCTGGGGAGGGTGAAAAACAGGCCTACTGGTTCCATCAGAAGTTGGGAAACAGGCTTTTTCCAGCCTCCAGAGGGCCTCGGGGCAGGGGGGGGGGGTTTCACCCTCCCCAGGCTCTAAAAAAGCCTCTGGAGCCTGGGGAGGGTGAAAAAAAGGCCTTCCGGTTCCATTGGAAGTTGGGAAATGGGCTGTTTCAGGCCTCTGGTGGGCCTCTGGGAGTGGGAGGTGGGGAAGGCTGTTTTCGCCCTCCCCAGGCTTCAAGAAAACCTCTGGAGTCTGGGGAGGATGAAAAACGGTAACCTTTTTGTTGTTGTGTGCCAAAAGCGGGGGGAAGTGTGGGGCACATGCATGGGGGCATTGAATTATTAGTGCGGGCATGCATGCGTGCATCCCCCGCACGATGGCTAAAAGGTTAGCCATCACTGTTCTCCAGCAGCGCGCAGAGAAGGGATGTTCAGGTAAGACAACGTCCGATCTAGAGGGTTAAAATTCTTGGAAGACTTGTGCCAAAAAGAAATGTATTATCCCTCTGAGCAAGATTCAGCATGCCTGATTATGGCAGTTCCTGGGTTAAGAACTTCCGGCTTACGGACAGCTGGACGGCTCATACTTATGAACAGACTGGCTCTTGCGAAAAAAGGGCAGACGTTGAATTACAAGGTATTTTTCTGACGAAAAACAGCCCATCACAGAAAACGGGTTAATGACTGCAGCATTTTGCTTAACTTCCACTGTTTTAAAAAAAGGTCATCCAATCGCATTGGCCGCACGGGTGCCTGACTTGACTTAACGACTATCATGAAATACAATGGAAGTTCCAGGCTCCCTTACGGGTCATAAGTTGAGGACTACCTGTAACATGAGCCGGTAGTTTAAAAGCTTCTGGATTCAACACACTGGCTTGGCAGACAGTTCTCCATTGTGGGTGGAGACAGCAGCCAGGATGGGTTGTACCCATCCAATCAGCTTATTGGACTGAGTCTGTTAATAGTGCTAAGTCCCACCCTTGTTGCCGGGTAGACCAGCTTTTGACTCAGTCCTTCAGTTTTGGATGGGTGTGTTGGTCTGTAGTTCTCCCTAATTCCTCTAATTTGACTCTGTGGCTTGAATTTCTGGTTCTTCAATTTTGGATTGTTTGACTACGGATTGTTCTTCATTCTCCTTGACTTCTGGCTGACTTTGGACTTTCTTGCCTCATTTGTGAGTTTTCTATCTGTCTGGCGTTGGACTTTCACCCCCGGGGCTGGTTTTGGCTGGTGGCTGGGTTTTTTTTTTCTGTTGGAGCCTCCCTTGGGGGGAGCGGCAGCACGCGGGGGATCGCAGCTGGACATCGTTGGGGGGGGCATGTTTTTTAGCTTCGACCCCTTCTCAGCCGTTCTTTCTTCGTCTGCACGACCCAGCCTCAAGGCTTGTTTGTCACCCGTTTTTCGTGCCGGAGGAGCGGCGGCGGACTTTTTAGTTCAATTTTCGTGCCGAATAAGGAGCTGTCAGTCCATTCAGTGGAGCTTCGCGCTCCCGTTATTGACAGTTGGTGGCCCCTTCCAGTGGCGCTCTTTTCAGTGGGGAAGGTTGACGGCCGCCATTTTGATTGACCCTTCCTGAGGCGTGGCAGCCATTTTGTGGAGCTTCTGCGCTCCCGTTTTCCTCCCCTTTGCCTAACTGCTGGGCACAAAGTTTGTTTGGTGGAGTTTCCACGCTCCCGCTGATCCATTGACTAGTGGCTTGGCCTTGGTCTGCTGATTGTGTCAATTTGCTCATTTCTGCCACTATGCCGAAGGCCTTGTCCAAATCTAAGCACGGTCGGTGGACCGGTGCTCATGACCATGGCCAATCAGACAATTTGTCTGCTACCCATCGGCCATCAAGGGAGGCCTCTATTGAGCTGTCTCCAGCCTCTCAGCTCTCACGTCCCCACCACAAGTTCCACAAGCATGGCAGAGCTTCCTCTAGGGCGGAGAAACACAGAGATAAGAGTTCTGACGAAGCTCTGTGACAAAGCGAGCGCTCATCTTGCCTCGTCTGACCCACAAGCCCCTGTGCCTACCGGAACTCTTGAACCCGTGGGAGATCCTCGTCCTGCTACTCCTGATCAACTATCCTTCGGGATTGCCCTATTGCCATCTCCACTTCAGAGTTGTGGGGATCCAGTTCCTCTGCTCAACCGGCACCCTTGAATCCTGAGGTTTTGCAGGATTTCTCCACTTTGCCATCTGCTCCCGCTCCGCCTCGTGAGACGGTTCCTTGCCAACTCCTTCCAGACCAGCTGCAACAGCTCATTGAGCCTGCAGTGCAAAAGTCGCTGGCTGCTGGATTTCACCCTTCCAGCAGCACCGGTTCCGTGCAATCCGTCTCTTCTGTGTCTCCTGAGCGGAAACATCCAGAGAGTGCTATTTCGGCCAGGGCTCCTGACTCCCCTACATATTCTCACACGAGCCATCCTTCTGCGCTGACTGATGTTGACTACAGTGATTCTAGTTTATCGGATGATGAAAACCTCCCTTCGGATCAGCTGGCCTTTACTGGTCTTTTTCCTCAATCTTTGTTTAAATCCTTACTCTTCAAGGTCATGAACATGGCTCAGCTGTCATCTCTGGCTGCGGCACCAACGGCTTCTACTCCTTCTGGTGCCTTGGATCCAATGTTTGCGGAGCCAGTGAGGCCCGTCACGACTATTCCTGCCCATCCTCTCTTTTTGGATGTTATCAACTGACAGTGGTCATCGCCGGGTTTGGCGCCCCAAGATGGGGTGTATGTGGGGGAGGCATGCGCATATGCATGGGGGGTTGGGGTGCATGCGCAGAGGGGGTGCAGGTTGGTGCAGGAGGCTTTCCAGGCTTAAACCGGGGTGCAGGGGTGCCTTGTGTTGTGCCCTGCACCCCATTTTAGCTTCCAGGTTGGTGCAAAAGGCTTTCCACGGTCAAAACAAGGTGTAGGGTTGCCAGGGCACATGCGTGAGGGATGCATGCGCGGTGGGGGGGGGTGTCCCGGGCATTCACATTTTATTTTGGGGGTTGTGGCACTTGTGCATACATTCCCGCGCGCACGCTTTGGGCACTCGGCACCAAAAAGGTTAACCATCACTGGCATAGACGAGACCCCCGCACGAAGTTAAAATATTAACCGAGGCCAGTTAAAAAGCCAGTGGTTGCTTTGAGGTCTGTTGTCTGGTTCAAAAAAAACAAGCAAAAACAAAATCAGAATCATGCATTAAGTTGCTGTTAAGGAGACTGATTGCTCAAGCAGTAAACAGGAATCTAGTCAACTCAATTCAGTACTAAATTAACGCCAGATAAGAGTCAGCGGAATTCAAGAAGGGTTGGTCCATTTGTGAAAACTCTATGCTTATGACTCGCTTAACTCCACCCCTCCGGCTCTGACTGCTCTCCTTCTACATCCGAATCCCATGAAAATCAAAGCACGCGGCAATATGGATGCTTCAAAGGAACCTCTTCTTTAGGTGAAGATGTTCTCTTTGTTGTTAACGACCCCCTGTTATTAAATTGATAGGTAAGTCTTGGATTTATAGGTAACATTTGGCATGCTTGTCATGTAGACCCAAAGAACCCCCCCACCCCCCCACAAAAGGATGCCAGGGATTCCTCATCGCGCACGGTCAGTAAAAATGTAGGTATGCCTATCTAATGTGACCAATTTGACTGTAAGCAACAGGAAGCCATGGCTTCCGGGCAAGTATGAAAAGACGAGATGCTGGTTGACTCTTTATCTGAGCCTAATGCGTAATGACAAGGCTTCTATGGTCATCCGGAACATAGTTTTCACCTTAGGGTAATACCAGGACTATGGGGATCGCTATGTCGATTCTGATTTCAATTAAATCCCTGTAAAGATGAAATAAAAAATAAATAAATAAACACAGATAAAATGATCGGCTTGACTCTTTCCGAGTCTTTTGTTTCCAGGCATTTAGGATATTGTCTTCGTAGCGCGAGAAACAACCCAGGATGAGCAAATAGCGGGTGGCATACAGTGGAAAAGAAGACTGGATTTTAGCAATATTTATTCATATAGCAAATTTACCCAGCCGCCCATCTCACAAAGAGCGATTCCGGGTGGTGTCTAACAATAAACAATATACCGTATTTTCCGGTGTATAAGACGACTGGGCGTATAAGACGACCCTCCTCAGAGCCATTTAAGGCTCGTCAGAGCCTTGTGGACTGGTCTGCCTGGTTACAGGAGAATGAGACCCGGCGTATAAGACGACCCCCAACTTTTGAGAAGATTTTTGTGTGTTAGAAAGTAGTCTTATACGCAGGAAAATACAGTATTTATAAAAAGGCATTTAAAGGTTTAAAGGCATAAGAGAGAATAGGTGTTAATAGCAAAATAGATATAATGCAATATAATATATAAAGACTCTTCCAGAAGGCGCTAAAGTTCTGGTTCTGCCAGCGGGCCTGGAGAACGCAGGGCAGGTTGGAGCTCCTTAAATGGTTTGTGTGATGTGTTGTCGCCGGAGTGTGGGGGTTATTATATTATATTATTAATTTATTATATGATTCTCTTTTATTAGTTTTATTGTTTTTTATAGGAGGTTTTTATATTCTTGTAAGCCGCCCTGAGTCGCCATGTGTGAATAGGCGGCAATATAAATTTCCTAAAATAAAATAAATGTAATATCAATATGGATATGTATGTATGTATGTATAAATAAATAATGTTTTTACAGATATAATGTACACTGAAGATGGCATTTAATTTTGTTGTACGAGGTGCAGGGACAATAAAGTAAACTTAATAATACAAAATAGGTGGAAATTAATCAAGGAGAGAAGCCATCTAGAACTAAGGAGGAATTTCCTGACAGTGAGAACAATTTTTAACCAGTGGAACAACTTGCCTCCAGAAGTTGCGAATGCTCCAACACTGGAAGTTTTTAAGAAGATGCTGGATCACCATTTGTCTGAAGTGGTGTAGGGTTTCCTGCCTGGGCAGGGGGTTGGACTAGAAGACCTCCAAGGTCCCTTCCAACTCTGTTATTCTATTTGAAAGTACAATTTCATTTTCTTTTTGGATTGAATTTTGTCCTGTTTACGGGACCGGCCTCCATTCCAGAGCCAGGAGCCCTTCATAGTTTATACAGATCGTCCTTGACTTACAACTGTTCTTTTAATGACGGTTCAGAGATACAACAGCACTGAAAAAAAGCGACTTGCAGCCATTTTTCACACTTACAACCGGTCACAGCACCCTGCCACGGCCACGTGATCAAAATTCAGACACACCTGGCCTCTGACTCGATCTCCTTTTGCAACCTTCTGACAAGCCAAGTCAATGCGGAAATCACAACTGTATGACTGGCTTAACAACTGCAGTGATTCACTGAAGAACTGGGGGCAAGAAAGGTCTTAAAAGGAGGCGAAGCTCAACTTAAGAAATGTCCCACTTAACAGCACAGATTTTGGGCTGAATTGTAGTCGTAAATTGAGGACTACTTGTATTTTTTTTTAATTCTTGCGCAAACATCTAAGCAAGCTGGAAGTGCAATATGTTGTCTTAGGAATTCGGTGACATGAAATCCAACTTTGAAATGGGGAGCTTGTATTACACGGCGGATTTTAGAACCTGCCTCTGAAAAGTTAACGTAGAATGGGAATACCGCTTCGATTTATGTCAACGTTCTCGTGCTTTTAAGATGCCGTCTGTAATTTCCTTGAGTGTAGAATCTGAAATGGTTGGAAGGAAGGAATTTTTTTTTTGTCTGGGACCTGACCGTGTGGAGTTTGTTAAAAAAAATTATTTTTTGGGGGGGGGGGAGAATATGCAATTGTTAAAGAGTTTGCAGAACGTTCTTGCCAATTGCGTAGGACAGTAGATATCAGACCGAGAATTTGTGGGGAATAATAACACCAGGACATCTGTGTTTTTGTATGATCATTTCAGAGCTGGCTGGTCTCCAATTTCTGTCATCCTTATTGTCGATAGGATCCGATGCATTCTTTTGTGGCTAAAATGCGTTTGCAGGAAAGGGAAAGGAAAGTGTGCGGGGCAACAGGGATGGAAGTGGTAGTGATAGCTTTTTCTTTAAAAGCCATACGAACAAGCTTGTAGAAGAAGACTTGTCTCCCTGCTCCCTTAAGTCTCGTGGCTCAAACTTTACTCGGGTTAGATTGCTGGCTTAAGTTCTTGAGTTAAGTCTTTTTTTGTCTGTCTGTCCCTGTCTCTATGTTTGCCTGCCAGTCAGTCAGTCTCTATCTAAATCTGTCTCTATCCCTTCCTTCCTTCCTTCCTTCCTTCCTTCCTTCCTTCCTTCCTTCCTTCCTTCCTTCCTTCCTTCCTTCCTTCCTTCCTTCCTTCCTTCCTATCATCTCTCTGTCTCCACATCATCTTTTTTATCTATATATTATCTATCTACCACCTAGCTATTATCTGTCTATCATCTATCTGTCCTATTATCTATCATTATAGATATATAGGATAGGATAGGATAGGATAGGATAGGATAGGATAGGATAGGATAGGATAGGATAGGATAGGATAGGATAGGATAGGAAATATGGAATGGAATGGAATATAATTTTTTATTGGCCAAGTGTGATTGGACACAAGGAATTTTTCTTGGTGCATATGATCTAGCTATTAACTATCATCTATTATCATCTATTATCTATTAATATATCTTTCCATTCATCCATCCACCCATCCATCCATTCTCTCTCCTTGTCTCTATTATCTATCTATCTTCTGTGTATCTGGCTTATCTATTTATTTACTCTCCTCTTTCTCTCTCCTCCCCCTCCCCAATTCCTCCCCATGGACAGTTCAAGGCATGGGTTATATGGAGACAGATCTTCTTCAAACAGCATGCCTATTTCTGGAATACACAACCCCCTAAAATCTGTATAGCCCCCTCACTCCCTATCTTTTGAAGACTTGAGTTCTGTGAGAGAGCATTTGAAGAGCTACTGTGTGGATTAAAAAAAAAAAACCAGTGTGTTTTTTTATCCCACTTTCACCATGATTATATTTTTGTAATAATTCATATTGCAAGTTTGCAAGTTTTTATTTAAATGTTAGCTACTCTGAAGTTATGCGGGATATAAATGCTAAATATGGATTGTCCTACGTATAGGTCTTTTTTTCCCCTCCCCGGTTGGAGATTTGGGGAAATTAGATGTATCTAGGATCTAAGCAGGGGTCGCAGTGGCTCAGTGGCTAAGACGCCGAGCTTGTCGATCGAAAGGTTGGCAGTTCAGTGGTTTGAATCCCTAGTGCCGCGTAACGGGGTGAGTTCCCATTCGTTGTCCCAGCTTCTGCCAACCTAGCAGTTCGAAAGCATGTTAAAAAAATGCAAGTAGAGAAATAGGGACCACCTTTGGTGGGAAGGGAACAGCGTTCCGTGCGCCTTTGGCGTTGACTCATGCCGGCCACATGACCACGGAGACGTCTTCGGACAGCGCTGGCTCTTTGGCTTTGAAATGGAGATGAGCACCGCCCCTTAGAGTTGGGAACGACTAGCACCTATGTGCAAGGGGAACCTTTACCTTTAGGATCTAAGCACTTATTGTCTTGCCCTACAAAGGGAAAATGAAAAGACACCTTGTTCATCTTTGTATATTTATAAGTTATTTCAGCCGTGCTCTCCAAACGCATATGTGTCTGTGAGAGTTTCTGATTCAGGTCTGGTTGCCATGGAAAATGGGGGAATTATGCCTTAGCTGCATGTAGTGTTTCCTTCTCCAGTTTATTGTTCGTTCTTGCAGTGAGTGTGTGCATCAGTATTCTCAACTTTCAGCTTAGCCTTATTTGCCTTCATCGCTCTGTTTTAATTTCTTATTTTATCCACTTATTGAGTCTTTTTTCCATGCATTATCATTATAGTTGTATTATGGTTAGTCACATAATCAGCCAGATGTTTAGATTGGATTTAGCATTTTTATCAACCTAACAAGTCCTTCCCAAGGAAGGACTTGCAAGATTTAAGTTGTTCCAAGGAAAGCTGCCATTTGCTATTGACCGATGGGGATTTTGTCAATGCCAATGATATTCAAGGGGTTCTCCCCTGTTGTTTTGGGATTGCACCCAAGGCGTCTGTTAATATTGGTAGCAACTTTGCTTTCTTTTGCCATGGTCGCTTGGTTTCCAAAAACTCAGTCATCTTTGCCAGTGTACAGTTTAACATATGGGGGCTATAACATTTCAGCTTTCATATTGTAAAGGCTCTGTGTTAACCTGCAACATGTATGCAATTGTGGCACATCCCTTGTGCATATGTCCCATTAGGGAACTGCAATTACTTTCGGTGCATCGTCATTTGTTTCTGTGGACTCTCCAGACTTTAAGTGAGTCCTAAATGTTTGGCTGAGCACCAAAGAATGGAGGCCTTTGAACTCTGGTGCTGGAGAAGACTCCTGCGAGTCCCTTGGACTGCAAGGTGATCCAACTGGTCAGTCCTAGAGGAGATCAACCCTGACTGCTCTTTAGAAGTCCAGATCCTGAAGAGGAAACTCAAGTACTTTGGCCACCTAAGGAGAAGGAAGGAAGGACTCCCTGGAGAAGAGTCTAATGCTGGGAACGATTGAGGGCAAAAGAAGAAGGGGACAGCAGAGAAAGGTTTTTCCATGGACTAGAGGGTGGTGGTGGTTTTGCATGCTGCCTGCATCCCGCAGATGGGGCTTCGGTTGTTTGCATGGCCCAGTTGCCAGAGAACAGTACCAGCTCACGGACGAGAGTTGGAGACCCCCAGTTCTAGAGTATGACTTCAAAATGTGACTATTGTGGTCCTACTTTGAGATGAAAGCTGCAGATGCTAACCTTACAAATATAGGGAATGGGACAACTTGCTGTGGCCAATTTATCACGGCCAATTCCTCATGGCCAACTCACTGTGGGACAACTCGCCGCAGGACAATTCCAGTAATTCAATTTAATTATTTAAAACAATTTTTTTTAAAATTTTTTTTTAATTTTGGTCATTCAACATTCCATTTTGTCCCTCCTTTGGCATCCTTTCTTTAATGTCTCTGTTCCACCATTTCTTTGATATTACAGTGACTCTTGTCCTGCAGTGAGTTGTCTCGTGGTGAGTTGGCTGTGGCAAATTGACCGCAGCGAGTTGTCCTAGACCAGGGGTCTGAAACCGTAAACACTCAAAAGAGCCATTTGGAGCCGTTTCCCACAGAAAAGAAAACACCGGGAGTCACAAAACCCTTCCCGTGCCTGACTGTTTCTTGAGCGGCCACAAAACTAGCGTATGTGGTTGAATTAAACGTTCTGTTTTCTTCTGAAGCTTTTCTTTTCTTGGATTTATCCATGGTCGGCCTACCGGGGGTTGAAAAGATCAATAAATCGCGTGCCGGTGGGTGTCACACATTGGTGGTTGTGACGCATATTTTGAGTGACAGGGAGCCGCAGCAGAGGGGTGAAAGAGCCACATGCGGCTCCAGACCCATGTCCTTGACCCACAAATACATTCCACAACACTCTGGGTGGGTTTTAGCAAAAAAAAGTGCTAGGCCTGTGAATTAGAGACGTGGCCCCCCAAAATTATTTTCACGCTTCTGCTTCCCGAAGGGTTAAAATGTACAGAAGGTATAAATAGAACAGCAAGAGAGTTCTCTCTCTCTCTCTCTTTTTTAACTGCGAAGGCTTTATTACGTTTGAGCAATAAAAATAGATCACTTTCCAACCAGAAAGGAAAAGGAAAACCTTACAGTACAGATCAAGGGATTTTTTTTTCCCCCTGAACCTTTCCGTATCCTCAGGCTGCGTAACCTTATACCTCGAGATGAACAATAGATCTGCTAAATTGCTTGTCCAGGTTACAAATGTTACTAAACCGTTCGTCTATAGCTTGGATGGGCCATTTTCGGCTGGACTTGGCCGTCCGGTTTCGAAAACCCAATTTTATGCATTGTAAGAGAATGTCTGTAATACCCTTTCTTTGGATTATTAATGTATGTCAGTCTTCCTGTATCTGTGTGTGTGTGTGTGTGACTTGTTTTTAACAAATCCTAAAGCTCATCTTGCTAAGCTCCCTCTGCTGGCTGTGTGTTTCACTTAGTAACAGATATATAATACTTTTTGACCTCGCTGGTTCAGCATTTTTCTTTCACTGCGCAGGTGTGTCTAAACCAGGGAATTTTAGTCTCTCTGTTTTACACTCTTCCCATCGATCCTTAACTTGCAAGCGTTTTAAGGGCCTCAAAACAATCCAAACTCAAATAGAACAATACATGGGGAATTAACCATCCTTCCTAATTCAGAACCGAATACATTTTAAGAAGGTATAAAAAAATGTCTTTATCCGGCTGCTTTTATAGGAGAGGTTTGTTTTAAGATTGCTTGGCTAAAACATCAATGATGAGGGATTAAGAGCGCCAGCCATCCCCTTGGTACTATATCAATAAAAACAAAAATTATGCCTGAAAATATTCCTCGAGGACAGGTTGGACCAAACAGTTTCCTCTGAAGCTTCATTTGTCATTTGGCAGAGTTTCTTTCTTTTCTTTTCTTTCTTTCTTTTTTTTTTTCATAGCTTTTGAACAGTCATAACTTTTGGAGTTCCACTCCACGGAAGGCAAAATTTGGCACATCCATCCTGCATTTTCTAGCAGCACGTTCCAGATCCTTTGCCTCAATCCCGAAATGGCCTCAAGACTCTTTCCCTCCACCCCCCCCCCGCCTCAAAAAAGAATTTGTGCTTCATTTTTATTTTTTCAGACTTGATGACAGCAAAAAGTGATGGGTGTTGCCGACTTTCAGTTTTACTGGGAAGAGCTTTTCGAAATAAAATGAGATGATGATACTCAATACATCGAGTCGTGCGAGTTGATGGTGTCAAGACCACTTGGGTTGAGCTCTAAAAATTAATTTGGATTGATCTCGATTTGCACTCCGAGAGCGACTACCCAGAAGTCCCAGAAGGGTGTAGGTTAATCTGAGAAGTTGAAAACACATCCCAGAAGGAGGCAGCAGGGGAAATAGTGTCCGTGTTGTTGTTTGAAGAAGCGTCATCAGTAACAGAGCTCCACTTGAAGGAAACTTTTATCTAATAGTACAGAGAAGATGGCTTGCTTCTCCACTTCAGTGTATTTGCCCAGTTACATCCTGCCCATAATGCAGAAGAACAGGAAATCTCAATAATACGAATTCTTACTTTATCCGTCATCTCTTACTTTATTTATTTGTATCCCACCTTTATTATTTTTATAAATAACTCCAAGTAGCAAACATGTCCAACACGCCTTCCTCCTTCAATTTTCTCCCCAGGGTCCACCTTATGAGGTGAGTTGGGCTGGGAAGATAGGGACTGTCCCAGAGTCACCCAACTGGCTTTCTTGGCTAAGGCAGGACTAGAACTCCCAAACTCCTGGTAATTGGCCCAAAGTCACACAACCAACTTTCATGGCTAGGACAGGACTTAGACTCCCAAACTCCCGGTGTTTGGCCCAAAGTCACCCAGTTGGCTTTCATGCCCAAGGCAGCGCTAGAATTCACAGTCTCCTGGTTTTTAGCCTGGTGCCTTAACCCCTAGACCAAACTGTCTCTCTCTTTAAATTGAACTGCATTTATTGTTGCTCTAAATAATTTCATGTTGCAATTATCAGTCACCGCGATTGCGTTTGTGAGAAACCTTTCTCCACACTTCCCACGCCTACATATAGCATCTAGGTTGTATTCCCCTCCCCTGCTCCAACATTTATACTGGCCTATCCCATACATCCACTAGAGTCACATACGGCTGTCTGAAGTGGCTTGAAATGTGAAAGATTTCTCTGCCTGGTTCCTTCAAAGCAATTCTTTCTTCATGCAAGGCAGATTTTGTGTGTTTGGTTTTGCTCTTCTTAAAAGACAGAGATAACAGCAATGCTTAATCGCCTTTAAAACAAAGCTTTGGTTTTTCAGCTTATTAGTCCGAAGAGAACATGTTTATTAGGTGTTTTAATGTAATTGGTTTAAAAATCTTCACACATACACACACACAAAGATTTTTTAAAAATATATAAGCTATATATTTTATATATATATATGTGTATGTAAACATACACACACAGACACACACAGACACACACACACACTTTATAGGGACGCAGTGGCTCAGTGGCTAAGACGGTTCGAATCCCTCGTGTCGTGAAACGGGGTGAGCTCTCTTTCCTTATCCCAGCTTTGCCAACCCAGAAGTTCGAAAGCATGTACAAAATGCAAGTAGAAAAAATAGGGACCATCTTTGGTGGGAAAGTAACAGCGTTCTGTGCGCCTTTGGCATTGAGTCATGCCGGCCACATGACCACGGAGACGTCTTCGGACAGCGCTGGCTCTTGGGCTTTGAAACGGAGATGAGCACCACCCCCTAGAGTCAGGAATGACTACCAGAAATGTGCAAGGGGAACCTTTACCTTTACCTTATATATGCATATATATATATATATATATATATATATATATATATATATGCATATATATATATATATATATATATGTATATATATATATATATATGTATATATATATATATATATATATATATATATATATATATATATATATATATATATATATATATATATATATGCATATATATATTGAAATATGCTGTCATATTTCAAAGAAGTAATTATCTTGGTGATTTTTGTTGTTAAGCTGTCCTGGTCGAACACGGCCACAATTACTTTCTGTGCATTGTGAAAGTCTCGAATTAGAATAAATTTCAGATCACGCCGAGCGCCCTGTGACTTATTCATGGGCTACTAGAAGAAGATTCAAAACATTAAAAAAAAGAAAAGAAAAGTTAAACGCAATTTTTTTTAAATTTTAAATTTAATTTATATGCCGCCCTTCTCCGGAGACTCAGAGAGGCTTACAAATAAGAGTCAACAGCTTCTGTTTTCTGTCTAATAATAATAATAATATTCTGCACATTGACCCTTGAGAAGTAGACATGTGTTAGTCCCGGGGAAAGTGGCTGACTCTTTTTAAAAAAACCCTGTCTTTCTAAATGGTGCATTTTCCATTTTTTTTAAATGTTTATGTAACCGTGTTCAGTATCTGGGAGTGCTGAAAAAACCCCACAAAGGAGTTGGCGATAACATAGCAATATAATCCCGAAAGCAAGTGAAAAGGCTAAATAAGAGAGATGGTGTTTTTCATAGTTATATAAAGAGCATTTCAAGGGAAACCCAATATAAAGAGTCGAACATGAAACATATCAGGATCGATCAGAAAAATGAGGTGGCAGAGGCATTCTATTTAAAGTGGAAACCAGATGAAAAAACTAATGAAAGAGTTAAAAGTCCTTTACAGATTATCGTAAGCATGGTATCGGGCTTATTAAAAGCCAGTTCATTGGGTTTAATTTGTTTGGGGGGAACTTCTGGTCTTGTAGGGCATTGACCGGATACACACACACGTGTGTGTGTGCTGTGTGTGTGTGTGTGTGTGTGTGTGTGTGTGTGTGTTTGTGTGGCTACCCACTACAATAAATAAATTTAAAAAAAAGGTCAGCTCCTTTAGCTTTCCAATATAATAAAAGTATCTTTCCTTAATCAAAGGTGATCATTGTTTTATCCTCGGTTGAGTTTTTTTTTTAAAAAAAAATCATGTAATGGGAATGCCTTAGTTTTAGCACTCTATTAAAAAACAGTAAACAGTAAATAGCTCAGCTGTTCCCACTCTAGGCATATCTATAAAATGGCCTGTTAATATTCTCATGCTGCAGAATATCCTTAGTCAGGAATCAATTGGTCTGCCTGTCTGTCCGTCTGTCTCTCTCTCTCTCCCTCCCTCCCTCCCTCTCTCCCTCTCTCACTATCTGTCTGTCTGTCTACAGTATCTATCTATCTACAGTATCTATCTATCTATCTATCTATCTATCTATCTATCTATCTATCTATCTATCTATCTATCTATCTATCTATCCCTCTACAGTATCTATCTCTATCTATCTATCTATCTATCTATCTATCTATCTATCTATCTATCTATCTATCTATCTATCTATCTATCTATCATCTATCTATCCCTCTACAGTATCTATCCCTACCTACCTACCTACCTATGCATTGTAATAGCCTCAGAGCAAACAGAGTAACATAATACCTAATGATCGGCTGGCAAAGATATTTTTCCCATCTTTTGAATATAGTACACGATGACACACTTCCTTAGCTAAAAGCAGCCTAGGACCCATGAGCAGTAGACAGGCCTTGGTTGCACATACCGGAGCAGCCAGTCCATTTAGAGTCGGAACGCACTTCAACCACGTAATTTGCAGCGTATCGGCGGCATTGCAACCATGATAGATCAAATAGGCTCGCCTTTGATTAGATAGTTTATGGCCTTAATGCAGTATTTCAGAATCAATGCTGTTTTGTTGGCTTTGTGTACGTCAGTTTCTAGGACACCGTGATACTTTTGCATTTGTCACTTAAATGGACAAATTCAACCGGAGATAAAATGCTGTTAGTTCCAGTCTGTGGTAATTGGATTTTTGATATATTTATTTAATGTAGACGTTTGCCAATGAATTGGATTTTCAGATTGATTTTTTTTAATGCTGAAGAAAGGGCATCATAGGGAGGGGAAAAAAAAAACAGCTTCGTTTTTTTATTTTAAATGTACGAAAAAGCCTCCATCTGTAATTGTTTGCTTCCTTATCTCGTGCGCCACACTTTAGTCTAAAAAGCTTTTCAGCACAACAGAGGAAGAAATTGATTTTCAGTCATTTTTAATGACCAAGCAACTAATCGTGTCCCATAACGTACGTTCCCCCTGCCTTTCTGTAGCAAGCCAATAGCAGGTCAGTAGTAAGTCAGTGTGCAGGACAATAACTTTTAATTAATTCAGGTATCTGAGGTGTTGAAGCCGTAGACGGGACGAACTCTGGACTTCTTCCTTCGTGAGTACAGATATTTGCACATTACGTAGGAAACCCAGTGGCCCTGCAGCGTGGGGATATTAATTTTGTGCCCCTGCTATTTTTATCATACAAATCCCACCTTTTCAAATCGGCTGTTTGCCCTACTGAAAGGTGTGGAATCTCATTGGCTTTTGCTTTTAAACAAAGTTGTTTCAAAGTTGTCGTTAAAACAGCATGACAAATGAAAACGAAAACAAATGAAAATGGAAACAAAATCAGAATTAAAAGCAAAAGGCTGAATTTTAAAATCGGCGTTGTCCTAACTGCTACCAATACGCTTAAAACCTCTGTTATCTTGATCTCTACGTGGCTTCTTTCTCTGCAGTTCGGAAATGGGGCTATGAACAATGAGCAGAGGCTAGGAAAAGTTGCTTAGCTGCCACCCTTACAAAAAAAAATTTAGAAAGCTGACGATCTGTCGGTCAAAAGTTTTTTGCACGGTTGATGAGTTTTTCTATGTTTGGAGGGGGGTCTGGTTTTCCGACGCTAACCGGTTAAAAGTCAAGAGCTCTTAATATTCATGTCCCAAAGGTGCTTTTGGAAGAGGCCGCTGGGTTTTTCTTTGAAGACATTTTGCTTCTCATCCAAGAAGCTTCCTCAGCTCTCTCCCACACCATTCGAAGGGTGCTCATCTCAGAATGCACCTCTAAATGTCTATGGAGATTCTCAGTCATCCAGAAAAACCAGAAAGCCCAGTTGCCTCTTGAAAAAGCACCTTTGGGATAACTATAGCCTGGATGACTGGGAATCCCTGTAGATACCTGTATTCATGTTAAATCATGTGCAGAGGGTTGATTATGGTAGCATTTTGAAATCTTTTTGGTCACTCTGAAGGTGAAGAGTCAAGTCCTTAATTCCCAAAATACTTAAGATTGATTGTAATTGCTCCCCATATGTCTGATAAATCCAATTTTATGCATCCAGGATTCTGGTAGCGAGTGGATCCAGAATTATCCACCTAGTACATAGCTTAGTATTGTGTCATGCAGTTCATCAGCTTCTATTGCTCCTTTGATTGATGATGTTTTTAATCGACAGCAACTATTACTGCACATATTACTGAAGAGAGTAAATCTTTGGAAAGATAGATGAAACAGATACAATTGCGATGAGAAATTAAGCGTGGTATTGAGTAGCCATTCTGATCTCAGGTTTCAAAGAGTAGTAATAAAAATGGCTGAACTCACCCTGTTTGAAGTTGTTTTTATTGCACAACAAATTCTAGAAAGATGCTATAATGAAAGCTGGATGGGTGATGTTGGGCTGATCACCAGGGGACAGTGAGTTCTAGTTCCCCCTTAGGCTTAAAAGTGGCTGGATAACTTTGGGTCAATCACCAGGAGACAGTGAGTTCTAGTTCCCACTTTAGGCTTGAAAGTGGCTGGATAACTTGGGCCAATCACCAGGAGACAGTGAGTTCTAGTTCCTATTTTAGGCTTGAAGGTGGCTGGATAACTTGGGCCAATCACCAGGAGACAGTGAGTTCTAGTTCCCATTTTAGGCTTGAAAATGGCTGGATAACTTGGGCCAATCACCAGGAGACAGTGAGTTCTAGTTCCCATTTTAGGCTTGAAGGTGGCTGGATAACTTGGGCCAATCACCAGGAGACAGTGAGTTCTAGTTCCCACTTTAAGCTTGAAAATGGCTGGATAACTTGGGCCAATCACCAGGAGATTGCGAATTCTAGTCCCACCTTAGGTATGACTTTAGGCCAGTCCCTCTTTTTCATCCGAGCTCACATCAAGAGTTGTTGTGGGGAAAACAGGAGGAGGAAGGAGTATTAGGTATGCCGGCTGCCTCGAATTATTTATAAAAACAATAAAGGGAAGATAGAAAGAAAGAAAAGAAAATACTAACACTTCCGCTGTTTTTCCTCTTTTGCAGTGATCGAAGAGGGATTTTGGGAGAACGGGCTTTCGTACGAATGCAGGACGCTACTTTTCAAGGCAATCCACAACCTGTTGGAAAGGTGAGTGTGTACGACGGCTTTGTTAACGTTGCTTTGGATTTCCGATTTGAATTTAGTAATCTGACACACAGCTTGCTTCAGGGGAAGGTGCCGGACAGTCCTCTTTTCAACGAGGTAGGGAAAAGCAACACGCAGGAATGTTTTTTTTCCTTCTTCTTATTTGTATATAAGAAATGACGCTTACTTTGCTAAGACCTTAAAACGAGGAGGAAATCTCATGGATCAAATGAAGGGTTGCCCAGAAGATAAATGTTTGCGAAACAGCAATTAAGAAAGTTTACCAAACTCCCTGCATTTAACACAACAGCAACACACTTTCGCTCTGTCTTTGTCCCTCCAGCTTAAAGACTAAAAATGGGGGAACTAGGAAGGCAGTTGTTGTAAGACAGACCAGGACGTAATGGAATACAGATGGTCTTGGCAATCACAGCTGGTTATTTTGTCCAAAAGAAGCATAAGACAGATGTTTGTCTAAGGCAGAGGTTGTCAAGCCCTTTTCATCCAGGGGTGGGTTTCTACCGGTTCAGACTGATTTGGGTAAACCGGTAGCTCCGATGATCAGCTGGGAGCGAACCGGTTCGCTCCGACGATCAGCTGGGCCTGCCCGCCGGCCCCACACTTTACTTACTTTTATCTTCGCAGCTGATTAGCGCGGTAGAGCAGATTGCCGCCCCTCAGCTGTTTTAATTCCCTAGCACTAACGCGGAAGGTGATTTTTTAAATTCAGCTGCGCATATGCGCACGCAAAGCGCGCGATCACCAAACCAGTCGTTAAACCGGAAGGATCCCACCACTGTTTCCATCCCATAGCACGGGAGTCTCCAGCCGTGGCAAATGTGTGATTTGTAAAGTTCAACTTCCAGAATTCTTCGGCCAACCAGCATGGCTGGCTGAGGAATTCTGGGAGTTGAAATCCACGAGTCGTAAAATTACGACTTAGCCACAAGGATTTTTGGGCTCAATTGTCAAAAGTCAAGGACTATATTTATTTTAGAGATGGCAGTCTCTTAAATAGGTGAACATATTTAAATTCTTTGTTGCAGGATCATTGATGTCGTTGGGGGCAAGAGGCTGACTCTGTAAATCGCTTAGAGAGGGCTGTAAAGCACTGTGAAGCAGTATATACTGTAGATAGATGATAGATAGATAGATAGATAGATGATTGATAGATGATAGATAGATAGATAGATAGATAGATAGATAGATAGATAGATAGATAGATAGATAGATAGATTCCCTACTTCCCCAAAAATAAGACATCCCCTGATAATAAGCCCAATCGGGCTTTAAAGTGTATGGCAATAAGGCCAAGCGCTTATTTCAGGGTTAAAAAAATATAAGACAGGGTCTTATTTTTGGGAAAACACAATAGATAGATAGATGATAGATGATAGATAGATGATAGATAGATAGATGATAGATAGATAGATAGATAGATGATAGATAGATAATAGATGATAGATGGATGGATGGATGGATGGATAGATATATAGATGATAGATAGATAGATAGATAGATAGATAGATAGATAGATAGATAGATAGATAGATAGATGATAGATAGATAGATAGATAGATAGATAGATAGATAGATAGATAGATAGATAGACAGACAGACAGACAGACAGACAGATAGATGATAGATGGATGGATGGATGGATGGATAGATAGATAGATAGATAACCTGTTTTCCCCAAAATAAGACATCCCCTGATAATAAGCCCATCGGGCTTTAAAGTGTATGGCAATAAGACCAAGCACTCATTTCAGGGTTAAAAAAAAATATAAAACAGGCTCTTATTTTTGGGGAAACACGGTAGATAGACGGACGGACAGACGGACAGACAGACAGACAGACAGACAGACAGACAGACAGATAGATACCCTATTTCCTCAAAAATAGGACATCCCCTGATAATAAGCCCAATTGGGCTTTAAAGTGCATGGCAATAAGGCCAAGTGCTTATTTCAGGGTTTAAAAAAATATAAGACAGGGTCTTATTTTCGGGGCAACAAGGTAGTCCTCAACTTATGACCACAATTGAATCCAAAATCTGTGTTGCTAAGTGAGACATTTGTCCCATTTTATTTGCCGTGGATATTAAGTGAATCGTTGCAGTGGTTAAGTTAGTAACACGGTCGTTAAAGTGAACCTGCCTTCCCCATGGCCTTTGCTTGTCAGAAGGTCACAAAAGGGAGACCACATGACGCCGGGACACTTGCAACCGTCATAAATATGAGCCATTTGCCAAGCATCTGAATTTTGATCATGTGAGCATGGAGGAGCTGCAACAGTTGTAAAGTGTAACTCATTTTTCCCCCCGGGTGCTGTTGTAACTTCAAACAGTCACTAAATGAACTGTTGTAAGTCGAGGACTACGTACGTTTTTATTTCTGTGCTACTGGCAAAAGGGATCGGATGGGATGGGAGTCAGTTTAAACAGTCCCTCCCCTTCTTAAAATTAAGCACATCGAGAAATTTCTCTTCAAATCCCAGTCACCAAGAAAAAAATACTGTTATTAGTGGCCTTGGAAATCCAGTAGAATTAGCAGTCTGGAATTCCTCTTAAATATTTTTCAACGTGAAAGCTTGATTCCTCACGTCATCTTGATTAAACTTTCCATTGTTCGATGCAAACATTCCTTTCTGGCAAGGCCCCATGGTTTTGATTGCTCGCTAATGAACTGTTTCCTCCTTTTGGCTGATATCTCAGAATTTGCCAAAACCTCTCTCTGTCTCTCTCTGTCTCTCTCTCTGTCTCTGTCTCTGTCTCTCTCTCTCTCTCTCTCTCTCTCTCTCTCTCTCTCTCTCTCTCTCTCTCTCTCTCTCTGTCTCTCTGTCTCTCTGTCTCTCTCTGTCTCTGTCTCTCTCTCTCTCTCTCCTCTCTCTCTCTCTCTCTCTGTGTCTGGTCTTTTTAAACAAGCTACAATATAGACTTCACAAGGAATTAGCGAAATACACCCCAAGTTGCTAATTTTTGAGATGGGTTGCTTTCGGGTTGCTGTCAAACCCCAATATTAAAATGCTAAGAAGTGCTTCCTCTTTTTTTGGGGAGGGGGCTTATTTTCCCAGTGGGGGACTCTCTGAATTTTTCAATGTATTGCTTCTGTATTTAAATTAGTTTTGTGCCTTATAGATAAGAATCCTTTGCTTCTTTGAACAGTTGTTTCAGTTCCGGAAGGCGAGTTGACTTCCCTTTAGAGCAATATTAAAATAGAAATGGCACCAGTTCATGTTAGTAAAATGGACTGGGATTTATTTATTTTTTTAAAGTGCAAATAGGAAACTTGGAACTAAATTAGTGTTTTCTTATCGTAGCCTCAATAATAGATTTAACCTGTTGTTTGATCCGTTTGTTATTTTGACCCCTAACTTCATATAGGCTTGTTTTAATAATACTAATCCACTACAGGTAAACCTTTTACACTTTGTGTAGTGACAGTTTGAAGTTACAACGGCGCTGAATAAAATGACGTACAATCATTTTTCACACTTAGGGCCGTTGCTGCATCTCCATCGTCAGGTGATCCAAATTTGGATGTTTGACAACTGATTCACGCTTATGACGCTTGCAGTGTCCCTGGACCACCTGACAAGCAAAGTCAATGGGGAGTGTTCATTTAACAACCCGTATTCCTAACTTAACCACGGCAGTGATTCGCTTAATAACTGCGTCCAGAGAGGTTGTAAAATGGGGCAAAACTCACTTAACAAATGTCTGGCTTAACAACAGAAATTTTGGGCTCAATTGCCGTAAAGTCGAGGACTTTGTACTTAGTATTACTACGACTAATAATAATCTCTTGCTTAGCTTAATAATCGCTTGCTTAGCACAACAGGGATCCTACCTTTTTTGACTCTGTTGCTAGATGTGACAGCATGCCACTTATTTTTTTAGCATCTTCACAACGGCTGTTTTTGACCAGATAAAATCAAATCTTAAGCGAACAAGGCTACCCACCGAGCCCGGTAGTTAACCTCGGGATTCCTGATCTCGGTTTGATCTTTTGATTAGACCGTAACCGCTCTCTTGCCCTGGAATTACAAAACAAACGATTGCCAGTTGTTGCTGCGTTTTGAGCTGCAATACAGGCCATGTTATATAAACCTCAGATAACCCTGGATTTAGGGACCGTCGGGCATAGCAACATCTGTTTGAGTGATTGTTAAAAGCTTGCGTTTGCTGAACCGCTTCTGAAAATAAAAACAGTATTTTAACACTTGTTGGTGTTCCACGTTCCCACTTGAGAAATCAATCAACTCACTCTTTCATGGCTGTTGAACTTGATTAGATCTAATTGTGTTGCAGAGCTCGGATGGAGTGTATATTAATTATTATTATTATTTTTTTTGCATGCTAAGTGGTTCCATTTTGACTACCTAGGAACAGGCAATTGGATAATGGGTTAACTATTAATATGCACATAATGACACTTTGCTGATTTTTATTGACTCTAATGCTCCAGAATATAATGCTTAGTGAATGGGTCTCATTTACTGAAACTTTACATAACGCTGTTAAGGCATACTTAATTAAAATTCAGACACTTTATTGCTTCAAAATAACTGTGTTTCAGTACCGAGCTATCAACTTAGCTGATCAAAATAGATCTTCTTACTCGAGTCAGTACTACAGTTCGAAAATATTTGTCTAATCAGTTATTGGTTTTTTTGTTTGTTTGTTTTTTGGAAGGTTGGCACACTAATCCAGTAAAAGATAACATTTTTTCAATTAGCATTTGTAGCCAGCTAGTTTCTGCTTTGATGATGTGAGAATTAGCCTGTTAGTAGTTGATTGGGGGTGTGGGGGGGAGGGGGGAGGGACAGACACCCATTTTTAAAATAGACACCCAGACAGGCAGTAATGACGTGAGACAAATAAGGGACCAAGGCTAATGAGGGCAGAAAAGCAGAGCTGGATGCAAACAGCCACGAAGGCAAATGCCACGAAGATGATAGCATCCTTTTCTGTTAGTGAAATGACCCTTTTCCTACTTTCTCTCTTTCTTTCTTTCTTTCAGATGCCTGATGGACAAAAACTTTGTCAGGATCGGGAAGTGGTTCATCCGTCCATACGAAAAAAATGAGAAGCCTATTAACAAAAGGTAAGGAGCCACATTTAAAAATACAAATTTACAGTTCACTTCCCCCACCGTGTTTGTGTAATACATCCTGACACTTAATAAACTCATCGGTCGAGATTGCGAGAGTGACCTCAGCCTTATTGCATTAATTCCACCAATCGCTCCCCACCCCCTTCTGAATTTGCAGCCCTCGAGCACGCTTGCAATTGGATGACGGCTGGTCCAGAGGTTGGCAATTTTCATTTGAAGCATTTGATGTTTCCTTAAGCCTGTATACCGTATTAGGGTACCCACTTCGGTGGGAAGGTAACAGCACTCCGTGAAGTCATGCTGGCCACCTCACCCCGTGGCTCAACGGCCTTGAAACAGAGAGGAGCAACACCCCCTAAAGTCCGTAGAGATTCTCAGTCATCCAGGTCATGATTGTCCACCATGGCCTGGATGACTGAGAATCTCTACAGATGTTTAGCTCTACAAGTTGGAATGGACACCCTTTGAATGATGTTGGGAGTAGGAATGGATTGCTAGAGGGAAAAAAATGCAGACTACAGCAACAAGGAGCACTACTCAGGTGACCCTGAGGACACAGATAAAACCTCCAAGTGCTTCAGCGACCCTCTAAAAGGATGCAAATGACCAGCTGTCTGCAAGGAATATAAATCCTTCCACTATCCTGTCAGAGCTGAAGAAGCTCCTTGGAGAAGAAGCGAAACGTCTTAAAAACAAAACAAAAAAACAAAAAACAAAACAACAACAACAAGAAGGAAGTCCAGTTGCCTCCTGAAAAAGCACTTTTGGGACACCCCCTAAAGTCAGCAACAAATGGCAGAGTAAAATCCACAGGGACACCTTTACCTTATCTTTGAAATTTATAACAAGGTATCCGAAAGTGCTTTTTCAAAAGGCAACTGGACTTCATCAAGGTGTTTTAAAGATTGTGGGTAAGATGTTTGCCTGCCTGCTTCTTCCCCGAGAATATTTTCTTTCTATTACCCGTTTTCTGTGCCTATTTCTGTTTCAATACCTACGCCTATTTCTGTGCCGTCCATCTTGCCGAGGGGACTCTAGGATGCTTACGGTCAAAAGTAGGGATCTCGTGCATTCGTTCCGTTTGGAAGAAGTAGCTGCGCTACTGCCCAAATTATTGTGGTAGTTTAAAAATGTGCAGGCTGGTATATTTTTGTATAATATAATATAGTTTTCTACCTATATAGTAAAGCCTTGTATTAGCCAGTTGTGATGGGATTGTATTTAAGTGAGAACTGATTTGTGGTTTTGTTCGTACTGGCTGCCTCAAAGGTGCTTTTTCAAAAGGCAACTGGACTTTGTTTTTTTTTTCTTCCTTGAAGACATTTTGCTTCTCATCCAAGAAACTTCTTCAGTTCTGACTGAATGGTGGAGGATGGAAGCAGGGGTGAAATTCTACCGGTTCGTTCTTGTTCGCTTGATCCGGTAGTTAAAAGAAAGCTACCGGTTCAGTTGAAATGGTAGTTAAAAAAAGCTATGATCCAACGATCAGCTGTGCCGCGCGGTTTAGCTTTGTTAGAAAGCAGGATTTCCTGCTTTCTAGCCAAGCTAAACCGCGCGGCACAGCTGATTTCCCCCCCCCCCTCGCTGTTTTACTTACTTTCCCAAGGCTTGGGAAGGTAAGTAAAACAGCGAGGGGGGGGGAAAATCAGCTGTGCCGCACGGTTTAGCTTCGCTAGAAAGCAGGAAATCCTACTTTCTAGCAAAGCTAAACCGCGCGTACAGCTGATCGTCAGATTGTACCATTTTTTAACGACCGGTTTGCCCGAATAGGTAGCTTTTTAAATGCGCAGTGCATTTAAATACGCAGTACACAGTACCGGTAACCATCCAGCGAACCGGTAACAAACTGATTATCTTTGCTGAAACTGAGCCTGAAAGGGAGGAACCAGAGGTGTGGTCAAAAAACTATGACTCAGTCTCTAGGCAGATCCGACTGAAGCAACCCATCTCTGGACGATGCCACAGCTTCCCTGAGAATCAGCATTAAGGTAGGACCAATGCCCAATTTCACCACTGGATGGAAGGATTTATATTCCTTGCAATCACCTGGTCCTTAGCACTCTTTCTGGAGGGAACAGAAATGGCAAGGAACAACATGCACTTCGGACTGCAAGGAATACAAACCCTTCCATCCTCCACCATTCAGCCAGAACTGAAGAAGCTTCTTGGATGAGTGGCGAAACACCTTCAAAGAAAAAAAAAACAAAAGTTCAGTTCCCTTCTGAAAAGGGATGAACTGGATGACCGAGAATCTCCATCGATATTCTGTGTAAATGGATTAATTTGTATTGGTGAGAACAGCTTGCTATCCGAGGAAACTAATCAAAGTTATTGCCTTTGGAGAAAATGTTTTTTCGTACTTATCTTGATGGGCAGGTTGAATTTATGTCTGGTGGGGGTGGGCGGGGCAAAGAATAACTCAGAACTAAATTGATCCTATAGTTGTTTTTTTTAAAAAAATGTGTTCATTTTGCATGGGACTCCATTGAAATATTCGTTTGCATGTCCATCTCTAATGAGCTCACAATGCTGTGTCTGGTCCTTCCCATCCCTTGACATCTTGAAGCCAGAAGTGGAGAAAATGGAACCCGTTTTTATAAAGTAGTGGAAAACATTGTGGTTTCTTTTAAAAACGTTTTAAAGCTTATTTAGCTCGTTATTTAGAAAAAAATGCATCCTTCTTGATTGCCACAACCGATTACACTTAGATAGATAGAACATTTTTTCTGTAAGATGATATCCGTCCAAAGGGTATTTTTAGTTACTGCGGTACGTTTTAACAGAAGGAAGGGGATCTCTGAGCACAATTGATTTCTGTTGATCTAATTTATTCCTGTTATAATTCCTATCATGCCACCTCAGAAATAGACTCATCCTTGCTAAATAATAAAGCCAATTGGCAGAGAAAAGAGGCATGGTGGGATGTTCGTCGCGAACTACTACAGTATTATAATAAACCCAAACCTTATTTAAAACATGCTTGTTTCGAAAACCGAAAGTCGAGTAAAAACAGCAGAATTGTTTTGTTTTCTGGTAGAGGATTATGCTGTTTGAGATCCCAGCGTGTTTGGCTTTCGAAGGTTTGTTTGTCTGTTTCTTATAAATTCATCAAAAGGTTTTTTAAAAAAAGAAGATGATTAAAAACTAATACAAACTAATATAGAATACTTTCTTAACAGAATAAACTGGAGGCAAGCCATTCCACTAGTTAATTGTTCTCACCGTCAGGAAATTCCTCCTTAGTTCTAAGTTGCTTCTCTCCTTGATTAGTTTCCACCCGTTGCTTCTTTTTCCTGCACTTCAGGTATTTTGAAGAATAGGTTGAACCTCTTAGGAGTAAATTGATCCCTTCTGGTTGATTCCCCCTCTTCTTGCACTTTTAGCTTTCTCTTCGATTCCTTCCTTCCTTCCTTCCTTCCTTCCTTCCTTCCTTCCTTCCTTCCTTCCTTCCTTCCTTCCTTCCTTCCTTCCTTCCTTCCTTCCTTCCTTCCTTCCTTCCTTCCTTCCTTCCTTCCTTCCTTCCTTGCTTGCTTGCTTGCTTGCTTGCTTGCTTGCTTGCTTGCTTGCTTGCTTTATTCTCTAAAGCACCGGAGGGTAGGACAATAAATAATGGTTGGAAACTAATCAAAGAGAGAAGCAACCTGGCATTAAGGAAAAAACTTCCTAACAGCGAGGACAATTAACCAGTGGAACAGCTGGCCTTCAGACGTTGTGGATGCTTCATGACTGGAGGTTTTTAAGAAGAGACTGGACAGTCTCTTGTCTGAGATGGTATAGGATCTCCTGCTTGAGCAGGGGGCTGGACTAGAAGACCTTCCAAGGTCCCTTCCAGATTTCGTTTCTGTTTCTGTTTCGTTTCGTTTTGCTTCTCTTTCCTCTTCTTTCTCTCGTTCCTTTTTTCTCCTATTCTGCTCTGCTCTGCTCTGTTCTGCTCTGCTCTGCTCTGCTCCGCTCCGCTCCGCTCCGCTCCGCCCCGCCCCGCCCCGCCCCGCCTCACTCTACTCTACTCTACTCTACTCTACTCTACTCTACTCTACTCTACTCTACTCTACTCTACTCTACTCTACCCTACCCTACCCTACCCTACCCTACTCTACTCTACTCTACTCTACTCTACCCTACCCTACTCCATTCCACTCCACTCCACTCCACTCCCCCCAACCCATCCCATCCCATCCCATCCCATCCCATCCCATCCCATCCCATCCCATCCATCCCATCCCCATCCCATCCCATCCATCCCATCCCATCCCATCCATTCCATTCCATTCCATTCCATTCCATTCTATTCTATTCTATTCTATTCTATTCTATTCTATTCTATTCTATTCTTCATTCTATTCTTAGTCTAGCATAGTCCATTCTGATGTACACGTTTTTATCTCACTTTTTTAAAAAAATATCTAATAAAAGTATCACTCTGTATGCCTGCAGAACCCCCCCCCCCAAATTGTTTTGGGTTTGTACGTACACACGTATAGACATTTTTATTAGGGTTTTTTTAAAAAAAAAGAACGGATGAAAACCCGGAGTGCCATGAAGGAGCAGTAGCCACCCATCAATATGCTACAAAGCCAAATAAAATTGGCGGCCGTTGATCATTGCCCGTTTAAAAGACCCCAGTGTCACATTTTCATTTCAATAGACATTCATAACAGCCTGTTTTAACATTTCTTGTCTTTATGGACGCTGTCCAGATGGATCGGTTGAAATAAGGTGCCTAATGATTTATTTGCAATTATCATATTAACTCAAACCACATCAGCGGGGTTTTTGTTGTTGTTTTTTAAAAAAAGTTTTTGGGGGCCCACGTCATCTCGCACGGCTGTAGGTGTGTTGAGATAAACTTTTCTGTTCACCCCAACTTGCGAAGTGTTTAAGCACCAGTGGTTTTAAGGGGAGGTCCGGTTTTGAAGCCATGCGATCCAACTTGGGAACTTCTTAAGAACGTTTAAGCCGTGGTCCTCATTAGGACTCTTAAAGCTGACAAGTGTATGTAAAGGAGAGGCAAAGGACCCCCGTGTGCCGTTAATTAGATTTGTCAGGAATCTCAGATTGTGTAGCCTGCCACATCGTGTTGTCACTTACTATATCTATAATTAATTGTCTTAAGGGCACCAGAGGCTTTTATCTGGTTTTCTGAATAGCGGATTCTAATGGAGCTTGGCCCCCTGCTTGACAACTTGAATCAGAGGGAAACTTTGATTTGGGGGATAAGCTTTACCTCTAAAATAATAACAATAATAACAACAGTTAAATCATTTGAGCTTCCTTGGAGTTCTAAAAGACCAGAAACAATGAAAGAGAAACACTAATCCCTTCATGTCCTTTGTTGTTATTAGAATAGGAGAATTCATTTTGCCCTTTTTAATCCTTCCGGGATAGAAAGCGACGGGACTCTTTCCTTCCTTCCTTCCTTCCTTCCTTCCTTCCTTCCTTCCTTCCTTCCTTCCTTCCTTCCTTCCTTCCTTCCTTCCTTCCTTCCTTCCTTCCTTCCTTTCTTCTTTCTTTCTTTCTTTCTTTCTTTCTTTCTTTCTTCCTCTCTCTCCCTCCCTTCCTGTCTCTCTTTCTTTCTTTCCTTCCTTCCCCCCTCTCTCTTTCTTTCTCTCTCTCTCTTTCTTTCTTTTTTCTTTCTTTTTCCTTCCTTCCTTCCTTCCTTCCTTCTTCCTTCCTTCCTTCCTTCCTTCCTTCCTTCCTTCCTTTCTTTCTTCTTTTCTTTCCTTTCTTTCTTCCTCTCCCTCCCTCCCTCCCTCTCTCTCTCTTTCTTTCTTTCCTTCCTTCCCCCCTCTCTCTTTCTTTCTTTTTCTTCCTTCCTTCCTTCCTTCCTTCCTTCCTTCCTTCCTTCCTTCCTTTCCTTCCTTCCTTCCTTCCTTCCTTCCTTTCTTTCTTTCTTTCTTTTCTTTCTTTTCTTTCTTTTCTTTCTTTTCTCTTCTTATCTTTCTTTCTTTCTTCCTCTCTCTCCCTCTCTCTCTCTCTCTTTCTTTCTTTCCTTCTCTCTCTCTCTCTCTCTCTCTCTCTGTCTTTCTTTCTTCCTCGCTCCCTCTCTCTCTTTTCTTCCTTTTCTCTCTCTCCCTCCCTCCCTTCCTTTCCATAAAAATTAAGCGGTCTGTGTTCAGATGGTGTGTAAGGTTGATCTTAAGACCTAATTCTCCACCGTTACTCAAACACTAAAGCCAAAAGTTCATTAGTGTTAAACAGGGTAGAAATGCAACACGGGCCATTCATGATTCCATTAACTACCTTTTGGCGTACAGGTAGTCCTTGACTTACAACGGTTCATTTACAAGTTACAACAGCAGTGAAGAAAGCGACTCATGACTGTTTTTCACACTTTACGACCGTTGCAGCATCCCATGGTCAAAATTCAGACGCTTGGCAACTAGTTCATACTTACGACCGTTGAAGCATTCCTTGTGTGTGTGTATGTGAGAGAGAGAGAGAGAGTGGGGGGGGGCGATCCCTTTTTTTGCGACCTTCTGACCAGTGAGACGATGACATAACCATTGTGTGGGCTCGCTTAACCAGTGGAACAATTCACTTAACCACCGTGGCAAGAAAGGCCATACAATGGGGCAAAAGCTGACTTCACAAACGTTTTCACCCAGCAGCGTAAATTTTTGGCCTCAATTGCCGTCGTTACTCAAGGACTAACCCATACAATGTCAGTGAACGGTCCGAGGTCAGCTGAACAACCCAATTGCTTGTCTGGGGAAGCAGCTCAGCACATACAATGAAGTTCAACCAAGTCCTGACTTGCTCTTATTAGTCATGATTTGTTCTTATTATTATGAAAAACAAAAAAAAAAGCTGTGATTTGATGTGAGCAACCTATTCTACTGCAACAGAGAGAGTCGGGAGTCAATGCTTCTGCTTCTTTTCTTTTCCCTACTTTTTATTTATTTATTTATTTATTGTTTATTTATTTGTTTATTTATTTGTTTATTTATTTATTTATTAAATTTATATACCGCCCTTCTCCTAGTGGACTCAGGGCGGTGTACAGCCAAGAATAAAAAGCACTCCAATACAAAATTTAAAATTTTAATAAAAGAATTAAATAATTTTGGCCCAATCAATTTAAAAAACCCAATAGGCAATTAAAATTTAAAACCCGTAAAACTTTAAACTTAAAAAAAATTAACAACCAACTTTTCCTCACTTCCCTCCCCCACTTCCCCTCCCCTTTTCACTGCTCTCTTGTTTACTTTGTATTTTATAATACTTCATCCCATGCTTTCCTGAAAATAAGCCCTCCCTGAGAATAAGCCTCCCCAGAAAATATTTAAAGACATGCACAGCCAGATCTCCACCATTTCTCTGGTTAGGGTTAGGAAGACACACCTGGAAATCAGGTAAGACGGCAAGAGGAGCCCCGTCTTGCTCCACGCACCCCAAAATAACAAGACCTCCCCGAAAATAAGGCCAAGCGCTTATTTCGGGGTTAAAAACAAAGTAAAATAAAAGACAGGGTCTTATTTTTAGTGGAAACACAGTAACCTTTTTAAAAATGCTTGGGAAATAAAGTTCAACCCAATCCTGATTAATGTTAAATCACGTAAGCTGATGAAAATGCAGATTTTTGCAGTGTTCGTTGCCTGGATGTGAAGGAAGCATCTCTAAAGAGAAGCTGATTTGCAGAATCTACCGTGTTTTTACCGGCTGCTTTGAGTTCGAGAACAACAATGCCACGCCACTCAGAAGTGGCCGGTGAGCTTAGCACGCAATATTAATTACGACGAGTTTCAGGAAGAGGGGAGCTTGAAATGAGCATCGTGCGCCTCCTAAGCAGACGTTAAATAAGACAAAGAGCGAAATCAAATCACGCTTTTCTTTTCTCTCCCGTCAAAGACTCAAGGGCAGGGACTAACTTCAGCTCTTGAGAGAACTCGGGCCCATTCAGAAAAAGAAACCCTCACTGTAAAATGAATACTTCCGTTCAGCTGATAAATGCTTCACACCCAATAAGGATTCGAGCTGCTGCCCTTTATCCACCTACTGGAAAGGAAATTTAATAGATAGTCCTCGGCTTACGATTTCAGTCGAGCCCTGGATTTCTGCTGCTGAGCCAGGCAGTCGTTAAGTGAGTTTTGCTCCATTTTATGACTTGCCTTGCCACGCAATTCTTAAGTCAGTAACACAGCTGTTCAGTGAATCTGGCTCCCCCCGCCCACCCCAGTTATAACATTGTCATTTTGAGGGTAATTGCTGGCTGATTGATTTTACGTTTGCTGTTCTATTTATACAGGTACTTAACGACCACGATGCATGTTGCTAACTGAGACATTCATTAAGTGAGCTTTCCCTCCTTTTACGACAGTTTGTTAAGTGAATCCCTTGCGGTTGCTAAGTTAGCCACCTGGTTGTTAAGTGAATCTGACACCGCAAAACGGTCATAAGTATGAAACAAGTTGCCAAGCAATTCAAATTCGATCACGCGATCACGGAGATGCTGGAAAGGTCTTCGCTGTGAAAATTGGTCAGAAGTCACTTTGTTTCATTGCCGTCGTAAACTTTGAATAGTCACTAAAGGAATGGTCATAAACCTGTATGCGCCTGTAATTGATCCACACCCCCTTTTTTTCTTCATCTCCTTCATTCAAGCATGAAGCTGGGAGAAACTGTTTTTCTTTCCCCTGGCAAATTTTTCCTCTCCCTGAAAGCCTCTGAGAAAGATGATGGAGAAGACAGTAAAATCACTCGCTTAGTACTTTTTATAAAGCTTTAAAACAAAACAAAACAAAAAAACCCTCTACTTAGATGCTTTAGATACAGGGTTGTGGAGTGTCTCTTTGTTCAAAGGATACGCGACAATACGATTGTTATTTTCCTGGGAAGGAAGGCCCAGTGGCAAATTGGCTGGCTTCTAAATTATGCTAGCGTGGAGTTTTGCGAACTGCAGGCCCATAGGGATATGGTCAGGATTTGAGGCCAGTTTCCAAAAGCACTTAAATGATCTGCTATTAAATATTTTATTTTTTGTTTAAAGAAAAGACATAAATCTTTATATCTCATTTCTGAGCCCCTGATAGAGATGGAAGAACGAAGTCTGAAAGGAATTCATACAAAATGCGTACAGGAATATGTATGTGTGGAAGGATGATGGATGGTAGACAGACAGAAAGACAGACAGATTAAAGAAACCAAACCATTGGTCGGGTGTATTTGTTTCAAGTGATGGAAAAGTATCTTTGCATCCGATCATTATGTATTATGTTATCCTGTTTGCTTTGAAGCTATTACAAATGCATAGATAGATAGATAGATAGATAGATAGATAGATAGATAGATAGATAGATAGATAGATAGATAGATAGATAGATATGATAGCTGATAGATAGGTGGTAGGTAGGTAGGTAGATTAGATAGATGGATGGATGGATGGATGGATGGATGGATGGATGGATGGATGGATGGATGGATGGATAGATAGATAGATAGATAGATAGATAGATAGATAGATAGATAGATAGATAGATAGATAGATAGATAGATAGATAGATAGATGAGTCAGAGGTGGGTTTAAGCAGGTTCTGACCAGTTCTGGAGAACCGGTAGTGGGAAATTTTGAGTAGTCCAGAGAACTGGCAAATACCACCTCTGACTGGCCCCACCCCATCTATTCTCTGCCTCCCAAGTCCCAGCTGATTGGAGGAAATGGGGATTTTGCAGTAACCTTCCCCTGGATTGGGAATGGAGATTTAACAGTATCCTTCCCCTGGAGTGGGGGGGAATAGAGATTTTACAGTATCCTTCCTCTGCCATGCCCACCAAGCCACGCCCACCAAGCCATGCCACGCCCTCAGAACCGGTAGTAAAAATTTTCGAAACTCACCACTGAGATAGGTGATAGGTGGTAAGGTAGGTAGGTAGGTAGGTAGATAGAGGTGTGTGTGTGTGTGTGTGTGTGTGTGTGTGTGTGAGATAGATGATAGGTAGGGTAGGGAGGGAGGGAGGTAGACTGTAGATAGATAGATAGATAGATAGATAGATAAGATAGATAGATAGATAGATAGATAGATAGATACTGTAGATAGATAGATAGATAGATAGATAGATAGATAGATAGATAGATAGATAGATAGATGATAGATAGATAGATAGATAGATAGATAGATAGATAGATAGATAGATAGATAGATAGATGATAGATAGATAGACAGAAAGACAGAAAGACAGACAGATACTGTAGATAGATTACAGAAAGTAAACCTGTGTATTATAGGGGTATATTTGTTTCTTTGTATGTTTGTATAAGGGTGTGGGGGATGAACTCTGAAAGAATATTGATTTAAATAATGAAGTGTGAAAGCAATTCCTAAAAATGTATGGAGTATGTGTGTGGATGGATGGATGGATGGATGGATGTGGATAGATAGGTAGGTAGGTAGGTAGATAGATAGGTAGGTTCATGGTTGGATGGACAGACGGACAAAAAGACATACAGATACATAGACAGATGCATAGATAGATATATAGGCTGGCAGACACTATTCCACCCTCCCCAAGCCTTTTAGAAACATTTCCTCCTTGTTTTCTGCCCTGATAATCTTCACCGTTTTTGCACAGCAATGGCCACCCTCTTGGGGTTCATATGAAACAAACAGTAAATAGCTAGCTAATATCTGGACGTGGGAATAATTTTTGTTGCATGGTTGGGCTGCCCATCCCTGTCCGGATTAATTGCACTGTATTGTAACATTTTTATTCTTTTTTTGGGTGGGGGATAAACAATCTTCCACGTTTACTGAATTCAGAATAGAGACGTAGCATTTTAAATAAATAAACTTTAAGCCTTGACTTTAGGCCTTGGCATTTTAAATAGTGGTGTAGGGTTTCCTGCCTAAGCAGGGGGGTAGTCTAGAAGACCTCCAAGGTCCCTTCCAACTCTGTTATTCTAAATTCTAAATAAATAAACTTTAAGCTTTTTCAGTGTTATTCGGCAATTCCTAAGACCCAGCAGTAGTTGGAAAATGTGTCCTGTTCTTTAGTTTTCTCTTCGTACAAATGCTTCAGATAAGCACACAATAAAGTGCGTTGTTGAACTATGTGGATTTTCCTAATTTGTCTCAGGAGATTATACTGGAGAATGCCTTTCTCAGGTTTTAGTAGCCAGAAGTATTTCTAAATTTCTACGTAATCTAAAAAAACAAACAAATCAAAACCCAGTGCCGGCTTGTATGCATATACATATATAAGCATATATTATTAAAGCCACATTCTTTCAGTAAATATTTGTATGCTGCTGTAAGTAGAGTGATCTTTTATTTTTCTGCTCTGTTACACAGTTCTGTAATAGAATGGGAAAAGATTAACTCTGAGACTTAATGAAGAAGTAAATAAACTTATTTGTCAATAATAACGTAGCTTAATGGAATTTAAATGTTGGCTTTTGCAAATGGTATTATGTATCGTAAGTGGTATTGGCATAGGCAGCCCTGCAATTGTGTCATCTTTCGATATAAAAGTTCAGAGGCCTGAAAGAAATGGCATATTTCTGATGCATCTTTTGGAAAGTATATGGCTTTGGTCCTTTCCTTCCTTCCTTCCTTCCTTCCTTCCTTCCTTCCTTCCTTCCTTCCTTCCTTCCTTTCCTTCCTTCCTTCCTTCTTCCTTCCTTCCTTCCCTTCCTTCCTTCCTTCCTTCCTTCCTTCCTTTTCCACCCCATTCCATGCAGTTGTAGCAGAGGTGGGTTTCAGCAGATTCTGACCAGTTCTGGAGCACCGATAGTGGAAATTTTGAGTAGTTCGGAGAATCAGTAAATACCACCTCTGATTGGACCCACCCCTATCTATTCTCTGCCTCCTGAGTCCCAACTGATCAGGAAGAAATGGGGATTTTGCAGTAACCTTCCCCTGGATTGGGGAGGGAATAGAGATTTTGCAGTATCCTTCCTCTGTCATGCCCACCAAGCCACACCACACCCACTAAGCCACACCCACAGAACTGGTAGTAAAAAAATTTTGAAACCCACCACTGAACTGTTGTAGCCTTTACTGGGGGTTAGAATTGATCCTTTGAGATATTTATTGGGTTGGAGGAATCAGTCTGAGTTCTCTCTCCACCTATGATTCTTGCAGACCTCAATTCAGTTTGTCTGATTTTCATGCAAATTTATGCTTTTTTGGAAAAATGCCAAAATCTTGCATTGAAATAAATCACCTAGTCGGCTGGTGCAGGAAGTTCGGCCAGACTGACTACAAGTAAGCAAAAGAGGTGCCTTGAAATTTTTGCAAGAAATACCATTTGCCTGCAAGCAAGAACTTCTGGGACCACAGAATAGACTAAGTAGTAGAAAATGGAGACGGTAAAGTGCTTTCCTGGAGCCTCCAGGAGGGTGAGAAAATGGCCTCACCCTAGGCTCCAGAGATCCCATTTTTGGCCTTCCTAAACTTTGGATAGGCCCGTTTTTTCGCCCTCTCCGAGCCTCTGCACGTGCCCTGCACTTACCTGCATCTAAAATGGGCCACGGGATTCCTGGGAGGGGTGGGGGGTGGGCGGGGCCAGCCAGGAGTGGGATTTGGGGGTTCTCTGAACTGCACAGAATCTTAGCTAGAGGTTCTCCCGAACCCCTGCGAACCTCCAGCAGCCCCACCACTGCAATTGGGTCAATCTCCAAACATCTGGAGCCCCACTGGGACACCATCGTCATTGACAAAGTCCCCGTCAGTCAATTACAAAAGGCAGCTTTACACGGAACAGCTTACATCCTGCGACAAGATCTGTACCACCATCAATATCGAACAACAACATCATGTCTGTGATAATCCGCCACAGCCAACTCGCTGCGGGGTAAGAGTTACCCGAATATCCAAAGGAATAGCAGAATAGAATCATTAAAAGAAAGAATACAAGAAGAGGGACCCAGAATGAAATAGAATGAAATTTAAATAATGAAATAGAATTATAAAATTGTCCCGCAGCGAATTTTCCCCTGATGAGTTGGCCATGGTGAGTTGGTGGTGGCAAGTTGTCCCATTCCGAACATCCCAGATCGTTGGGAAAGACTCGGTAGGTGGACAAAAAATGCCCAGTGCAGTCTAAACATCTGGCTGACGGTGCCACTGACCGAAATGCGCAATTCTTTTAGTCCTCGCAACGAAAACCTTTCGAGAGAAGCAAAACAGTAACTCGCAGCTTGGGGCTGTTCAGCTGAAATTATAGGCTGAGATGTGAAAACAACTCTAAACGAAAGCATTAATTAAATATCGGTATGTATCTGAACAAGCAGCGACTGGGTGGGTTTTCTCCAAGGGTAGAAGAGAGAACTGATTAAATTTTGTCATTTAGCCCCTCTGTGATCTCTTTCCGTCCTCCCCACTCTCCCCCAACTCTTCTTCATACCAGCCTCTGCACCAATGGCATTAAAGCAAAGAATGAATATACATGTAGAAGAGAAGAGAAGAGAAGAGAAGAGAGAGAAGAGAAGAGAAGAGAAGAGAAGAGAAGAGAAGAGAAGAGAAGAGGAATGGAATGGAATGGAATGGAATGGAATGGAATGGAATGGAATGGAATAGAATAGAATAGAATAGAATAGAATAGAATAGAATAGAATAGAATAGAATAGAATAGAATAGAGAAAATGAGAATGGAATGGAATAGAATTCTTTATTGGCAAAGTGTGATTGGACACATAAGGAATTTGTCTCTGTCTTGAGATTGAGATTGAGACTAGAAACAGAACAGAACAGAACAGAATTCTTTATTGGCCAATTGTGATTGGACACACAAGGAATTTGGTATCCTATATAAATTGGGTATCCTGTTCCTTAGAATTTCTGTTCTTAGAATTTGAAGCTTATGAACTCACGGAGTGGATCCAGTGACGTTCTGGGCTCCAAATGAAAATCCTCAGAAGGCGTCAAACCCCAGCATTTTCCCTAAAGGCCTTCCGTTAGTCAATTCCAAAGGCATCTCGCCCTTCCCTGGTGTGCTACGCACCGGGGAATGAAGAAAGCGTGATGCTCCTTCATTGGGGAAGGAGGACAGAAGTGCCAACACTTGAGAACCAAGCCTTTAAATTGTTTACAGTTGGAGCCTGCAGCATCTCAGCTCCCGGCGTCCGAGGGGGAGAGGGAGAGAGAGGGGGAGAGAGGGAGAGGGAGAGAGAGCGGGGAGGGAGAGGGAGAGAGAGAGGGGGACGGGGAGAGAGAGGGGGAGGGAGAGGGAGAGAGGAGGGGAGAGGGAGAGAGAGGGGGAGAGAGGGAGAGGGGGAGAGAGGGAAAGAGAGGGAGAGAGGAGCGGGGAGGGAGAGGGAGAGAGAGAGGGGGACGGGGAGAGAGAGGGGGAGGGAGAGGGAGAGAGGAGGGGAGAGGGAGAGAGAGGGGGAGAGAGGGAGAGGGGGAGAGAGGGAAGAGAGGGAGAGAGAGCGGGGAGGGAGAGGAGAGAGAGAGGGGGACGGGGAGAGAGAGGGGGAGGGAGAGGGAGAGAGGAGGGGAGAGGGAGAGGAGAGGGGAGAGGAGGGAGAGGGGAGAGAGGGAGAGAGGGGGGAGAGAGAGCGGGGAGGGAGAGGGAGAGAGGGAGAGAGAGAGGGAGAAGAGGGAGAAGAGAGGGGGAGGGAGAGGGAGAGAGAGGAGGGGAGGGAGAGAGGATGGGGAGAGAGGGAGAGGGGGAGAGAGGGAGAGAGAGGGGGAGGGAGAGAGAGAGAGAGAGAGAGAGAGAGAGAGAAGAGAGAGAGAGAGAGAGAGACCTGAGACAAAAAACCCCAAAGTAATAATAATAATAATCAAAAACCGGATCCGTTTGCTTTTTTTTTTTTTCCTGATGTACCTACTCAATGCCACCGTAGCTTTAAAACATTTGACTTTTTTGAGCATAAGACACTCCTGGGGTGGGTTCCCCTCCCTTCCCTTCCCCTCCCCACCCTTTCCCTTTTGACTATAGAGCTGCTGCGGTGGTAGCAATCTTCACTTTTTCAGCCAGCAATTATTCATAGTGTGACATTGAGACATTAGCTGTTGCCATGGTAACCAGCTGTAAGTAGCAAAAGATACAGGCATGATGTCAGACGAGGAGCCTTTGCCTGAAACGCACTGCATGGTCAGGTGTGTGTGTGTGTGTGTGTGTGTGTGTGTGTGTGTGTGTGTGTGTGTGTGTGTGTGTTTCCGCGCGCATTTACGTGTGTGAGCGCCAGCACGCATCGTTTCGAAATAAATTATTGTAATGCCCGATCGCACGGACGTTGTTCTCGTCAGTTCCTCGGCCATACTGCTTCTTCCTGGTCCGTCTGCGGGAAAGTCTGCCATGGTAGCGAGCTTTTTCTTCTCGCTTTGCTGGTTGTTGTTGTTGTTTTTTTCTCCCCCTTCTCCAGATGTTAACACAATTAGGATTTTAATCATTCTGGGGTGCATTGTTTTAATTAATTGAGGAAAGAGAGAGAGAGAAGAGAGAGAGAGACATAGGCATGGGACAATTGAGGTCCACGGTGCCTCCTGGAGAGATTCATAGGTCGCTTCTGATGCTCTTCTCCGAGAATTTCACTTTGGTTGGCTTCGCATTGTCCTTCACTTCAAGGACACCAGGATCTCGGCATAAAACCGAGATGGAAAAAGAAAAAAAAGTGGAAAAATTGAGGACAAAAAAAAAAAAAATCAATTCCCATTTTTTCCCCAAGGCTTTGGAAAAAAACCCCAATTTTTTCCAGGCCCATCCCTAGACTTTAATGCCACAAAAGGTATGTTTAAACAACAATGTTTTTGCTCACATGGCTGCTTCGGAATCTCCACTGGTTATTGGATAGAATAGAATAACAGAGTTGGAAGGGACCTTGGAGGTCATCTAGTCCACCCCCTGCATAGGCAGGAAACCCTATATCCGTGATGGGTGAAACCTATGGCACGTGTGCCACAGGTGCCGTATGGAGCCATTTCTGTGGGCACGCGACCGTTGGCCTAACTCAGCTCCAGTGCGCATGCGCACTCCGGACAGCTCATCTTTGGGCCCTTCCGGAAGTCAGGAAACAGATTGTTTCCGGCCTCCGGAGGGCCTCTGTGGCGGTAGGGAAGGCCATTTTTGCCCTCCCCGGGCTCCAAGAAGTCTCTGGAGCCTGGGGAGGGCAAAAAAAACCCAGGCCTACTGGTAACCGTTTTTTTTTTTAAAATTTGATTTATATGCCGCCCTTCTCCGGAGACTCAGGGCGGCTTACAATGCGTTAAGCAATAGCCTTCATACTTTTGTATATTTATACAAAGTCAGCTTATTGCCCCCACAAACTGGGTTTTTGACATCACGTGCCAAAAGTGGAGGGGAGCACAGGGGGGATAGCGCATGCACGCGCAGGGCATGGGGAGGCATGGGTGTGGGCATGTACACGTGCGAACCCCCACCTGTGCTCCCCCCCGCTTTTGGCACGTGACGGCAAAAAATGTTAGCCATCACTGCCCTATATACTACTTCAGGCAAATGGTTATCCAGTCTCTCTTCTTTAAAACTTCCAGTGTTGGAGCATTTACAACTTCTGGAGGCAAGTTGCGGATGCTCCAACACTGGAAGTTTTTTAAGAAGAGATTGGACAACCCTTTGTCTGAAGTGGTGTAGGGTTTCCTGCCTAGGCAGGGGGTTGGACTAGAAGACCTCCAAGGTCCCTTCCAGCTCCGTTATTCTGTTTCTATTTCAAGTTGTTCCTCCGCTGATTGATTCTTCTAACTGCCACGGGAATTTCTCCTTCGTTCCAAGTTGCTGATCCATTGATCCAAAATGGGGCTTCCTCTTGCCGTCTTACCTGATTTCCAGCTCTGCGTTTAAATATTTTCGGGGACGGCTTATTTTCAGGGGGAGGCTTATTTTAGTGCATGCGCTCAAAAGCCTGATTGGGCTTATTATCAGGGGGTGTCTTATTTTCAGGGAACCGGCAGTCACTTGCACCGATGATGTTACCCTAGTTGGGTACTGAAATGTTCTGCCAGCAAATCACCCAAGCTTAGAAAGCACTAAGAACCCCATAAAACAATATTATTCACATTTCCTGTAGTTTGGTTTCCGGTTTATGTTTATGCTATTCAGTAACTTTGGTAAATAATCTTGTTAAAGTAGCAAGAACTTGGTATACTAGGTTTTCCCACTTCAGCTCCAAGGCCCCTTCCAGCTCTTTTCAGATTGATAGATGGATTGATGATGTCGAAGTGAATATTTGCCTGATGGGATTGATTTAGCTCTGGGCACAGTGAGAATCCATCTGCTGGGAAAAAAACAACAACAACTCCGCATTGGTGACAGGAAGGGCATCCGGCCAGTAAACACTCAGCTCCATTCAGTTGCCCAGACTCCACCCCCGCAAGGGATTATGGGCTCGTTAAAAGATGACGATGATGATTGATTTAGCTGAGTTGCGTTTAAAACAAGGTGGAACATAAAGGAGAAGGAAATAGAACGAGAGGCAGGGAACATAGACCTCACAGTCACGAAAGAAAGATTTGGAAGGAAAAAGAATGAAAGAATTCCGGCTCCTTCTGGCACAAATGCTCTCCTGGTGCTGCCAGATTCTTCACTTCGACCTTCTCGGATATTGCTGCTGACAATTTATTGTTAGATTTATTTCTCTCCCCTCTCCGCAAGAATTCAAGCGAGTCACCTGAGGACCTTCCTTCATTTTATCCTCACAATACTCAGAGAATCATCTGGGCTGAGGGTTTGTGATTGACTCTAAAGCCAACAGATCGTTTTCCTTGTACGTAATTCCGCTGGGCGTAGCCAATACTCGCCTTTTTTGCTTTGCAAACATTGGCAGAGAAATACCTGAACCGTATATGCAGGGGGTGGGATTCTACTGGTTCGGGCGAATCGTTAGCTCTGACGATCAGGTTGGCCCCCCCCCCCCTTGCAAAGTGCGCGATCACCGAACCAGTTGTTAAACCGGTTTCACCAGACCGGAGGAGACTGAACGGGCTTTTAAAGGGAATTTTAATAGTTTTAACATTTAAATATTGATTCTTGCTTGTAAAAATTTATTCCTGTGAGCCGCCCTGAGTCCTTGTCGGAGAGACGGCGGCATACAAGCTTAATAAATAAATAAATAAATAATAAACCAGCAGCATCCCACCACTGCTATATGGATCATATAACATCGATGGGAATATTTGCATTATAGAACTTATTTTTTTATTTAAAAAAAAGCAACACAGAACATAAAAGGAAAGAGAAACTTAGCTTAACACTCTGCACCGCCTCCCTAAACTGGGTGGATATCAGGAAACGACACTGTTCTGCCCCATTTCCCACAATCCATTAAAAACAAAGCAGAAGAGTTTGCAGGTTTCTAAGACACAGGTCGTCCTCGACTTACGACCACAATTGAGCCCCGCATTTCCGTTGCGAGTTGAGACAGTTGTTACGTGGGCTTTGGCCCAGGGGTGAAATCCAAATTTTTTTACTGCCCGTTCTGTGGGTGTGGTGTGGCTTGGTGGCCGTGGCAGGGGAAGGATACTGCAAATTCTCTGTTCCCAACCCACTCCTGGTTTAATTCATCAATCACTGCTATTTTCATTGTTGTCTCCTCTTTGTCTTTTTCTTCCTTCATTTCTTCTGTTGACTCCTCCCTTTCCTGGGCATCTTGGGCTCCCACAACTTCTGAAGGAAGCTCTTGATTGCTCTCACTAGATGGACGTCTTGATAACCCCTTCAGTAGGCTGGTGTCTTCTGCAGATGCCAAAGACTCGAACCACTGAAGTTGAGTCTTCCTCTCAAATTTTGATCCAGAAGCTTCAACGCTTTCTCTTAATTCTCGTGACATCTGTCACTTGAGCTCAGAAGCACCAAGATCTGGCTCCTAAAATGCATAGACACAAAAAAATACTGAAGATGGTTATTGCATAAACTGGGAAATTCGGCTTAAAATAGGTTCCCTAGACAGAAAAGAGTCTATAGGCCTTCTCCCCCACCCCCCAAATACAGAGTAATTCACTAAACTTTTTGAGTATATTATTAAAATGGCACCGTGTTATGCCAACCGATCAAATCTTTTGAAGATCATGTACCCTGGGTAACATTATATTTAATGGTTTCCTGGGTAAATAAAATAGAAGATCTAAGCCAAGAAATGATTTGAGGGCACATCATGAAGCCAAATCGATGGAGCTGAGCAAGTTGGGCTCCGGTTATTACTGGGAGGAGAGGCCAACTTGGAGCCCTGCGTGTGTCCTCTTGAATTCTGGGGTGGAAGAAAGCTTCTGTACACATAATAATATGCACTGACCGTTTAGGAGGGATTTCCAGTTTGTGTTTTATGAATGTATGCTGTTGATGTGTGAGTCTGCATACAGTATATGAATTCCGGTCCAGCAGTTCCATTGCATACTTGCAGATGATTGATAGGTAGGTAGGAAGGTAGGTAGGTGGATGGACGGGTGAGTAGGTGGATGGATGGATAAATGAGTGGGTGGTTGGGTGGTGGATGGAAGGCATGTAGATAGATAGGTGGGTGAATAGATGGATGGACAGGTGGATGGATGAGTGTGTGGTGGATGGAAGTTATGTGGATAGATACCGATGGATGGATGGATGCATGGATGGATGGACAAGTGGATGAATGAGTGGGTGGTGGATTGAAGGTATGTAGATAGATAGATAGAAAGGTGGATGGATGGATGGACAGGTGTTTAGATGAGTGGGTGGTGGATGGAAGGATGGACGGATGGACGGACAGACAGGTGGATGGATGAGTGGGTAGTTGGGTGGTGGATGGAAGTTATGTAGTTGGATGGATGGATAAATGGACAAACGGGTAGGTGGATGGATGAATGAATGAATGGATGGATGGACAGACAGGTGGGTGGATGAGTGGGTAGTTGGATGGTGGATGGAAGGTATGGGGATGGATGGATGGATGGATGGATGGATGGATGGACAAACGGGCGGGTAAATGGGTGGATGAATGGATAGATGGGTGGTTGGGTGGTAGATGGAAGGTATGTGGATGGATGGATGGATGGATGGATGGATGGATGGATTGACGGACAGATAGGTGGGTAGTTGGGTGGTGGATGGAAGGTATGTAGATGAATGGATGGATAAATGGACAAACGGGTAGATGGATGGATGAATGAATGAATGGATGGATGGACAGACAGGTGGGTGGATGAGTGGGTAGTTGGGTGGTGGATGGAAGGTATGGGGATGGATGGATGGATGGATGGATGGATGGACAAACGGGTGGGTAGATGGGTGGATGAATGGATAGATGGGTGGTTGGGTGGTAGATGGAAGGTATGTAGATGGATGGATGGATGGATGGACAGAGATGAATAGCCTTGTTTTCTAATTTCTGGAGTAGCTTTGTACATTTTTGAGAAATTGCGTGATGCCTTGGGGATAGGTTTATAGAAGGTTCAAGTGAGGTCTTGCGACAAACTTAAGGTTCTCGAGATCCTTTGTATCTCCCCGAACAGTCCAAATTTCCACATCTTAACTGTTTTTCTAGACCACGTGGTTAGAAAAGTGATCAGTGGCGCATATAATTTTTTTGCCCCTTTTCTGTCAACCAGCATTAGCAGACCGGGGTCATAACGCATGCAGATCTGTCTGATTAGGAAACAGGGCCGCATCACACTAATTAATCCACTGCCAGCTTTGAGGGGTTTAATCACAATTGGATATAATACCCCAGTCACTTAAAGTGGCTTATGACTCCCACCAGCAAACCGAGGGGACAACTGTTGTTGCCTGCCACAGCAGATAAAAGGCCCAGCACTGACCTCAAAACTATTTAATTTCGGTCTTTTGCTGAGATTTCACCGCACTGCTAATGTTCAGTGTTTTCCTTCTAATAAAACTGTTTGAGCTGGCAGAGATCCTGAATCAGCAGTGTCCTTCCTTTCTTCCAAACCATTGGATGTTCTCTTAAAAGCTGATCTTCTTGGAGATTTGAACGAAAATTTCAGGCACCTGGAAGGAAAGCAAGGCTTATTGCTGTCGGCACGTCTAACCGCAGATGATGACAAAGGATGCAAAAATATTTCAAGGCAAACACTATTTATTTGGTCAATCGGCAGCAAAAATTTAAAAGAACAAAAGCAAACGCCAGCCAACTAAACACAATAATATACTAACCGCTCGCAGAATAAATCACCAAATATAACGTTCATTCCTCTATTACTATGTTAATGCATTTCTTACCCGGGTGATAAATAATGCAAATATGCTTTCATATTAGGTTTTGTTTTAATGGTACAGCCAAAACCGTTCCTTTTTCTTCCTTTCTTTCTTTCTTTTTTACAAGCCCTGATAATTGAACTGTTTCTGATTTTTTTGAATGCTCCACAGGTAAACCTTTGCAATCTGTGCATAACCTGAAAAATATAAGCAGAAAATAAAAGCTGGCGGGCTCTGTTATATTCTAATAACAAATAAATAATAATAATAATCAGACAGCTGGCTGCTTCAGGAGATGTTGCCAGGATTGTCCTTGCAACTAACAATCTGCACAATACCAAATTAAACTTCGATATATATATACCCCCCATCCAATCAGAGCACAGCCAAGCCCCTAACCAATCAGAACACACTCCACCCAATTAGAACACAGCCAAGCTCCCATCCAATCAGCTCACACCCCCACTAGCAGTTAAAAGAAAGAGACAGCTGCGATATCACGTTGCTCCTGGAAGCACGAAGCTGAGAACACCAGCCTGAAGATGACGAATGAGACTTTGGTGAAACGTCGCCAAGACACTTCCAGTTTTACGCAGGAGAAGACCCGAATAACCAAAGACCGACATACATACATACATACATATATATTTGAGCATAGGTTTTTGCATTTCCTCTCTTCTGCTGGTTAAACATCTTCTCTTAAAACCACACTTAGAATACAGCATCCAGTTTTGGTCACCACATTATAAAAATAAATGTGAAAGAGTGCAGAAAAGAACAAGAAAGATGATTAAGGGCCTGGAGCCTAAAACATGATGAAGAATGGTTGCGGGAATTGGGCATGTCTACTCTAGTGAAAAGAAGGACTAGGAGTGACATGATAGCAGTCTTCCAATGTTTGATGGGCTGCCATAAAGAAGAATGGGTCAACCCATTTTTCAAAGCACCAGAAGGCAAGATAAGAAGCAATGAATGGAAACTAATCAAGGAGAAAACAAAGGAGGAACTAAGGAGAAACTTCCTAACAGTTAACCAGTGGAACTGCTTGCCTCCAGAAGTTGTGGGTGCTCCAACACTGGAAGCTTTCAAGAAGAGACTGGACAGACACTTGTTTGGAATAGCAATTTTCTGATTAGAAGACCTTCATGGTATCTTCCAATTCTCTTATTCTGTTATTCTTCATCCTCGTACATAATTGGAATCGATCATATCTTCCTATTACGTTTGGCCAGCTGCTGTGGGAAGCAAACAAACAACGAATTCTTAAAGAGTTGTTTTTTTAAAAAAAATCCTTACTTTTAATGGGAAAAACATGGTTACTGGATATTCTGGTTTTGATCATTGCCCTAGAATATTATTTGGCTCTTAAATGGATTTTTTTTTTAAAAAAAATTAAATGATATTTTGAAGAACACCTGCTGACATCAACATAACCTTCAAGAGTTACTCCGCCGAGATGTTGGGTTCCCCCTTTGCCATAATATTTAACGGTAGTGACATGGGAAAGTCTCATCAGATTGACTCCACGGCTTGGTTTCAATTCACACGCGTGCTCTCTCCATGGTGGAATTGCAATATATTATAGCATTTCTTTTTTTTGCTGGAACATGTGGAAAAGCTATTTCTCCCTGCTGGAGACAGAAGTACTCAGTTGATGGAGCTTTGGCTGGATCCATTACGAGCAGTTATTTGGTTAACCTTCTCCTTTCCGAATATTTTTCTGCCAGGAAAAATATTCTGTTTCTTTCTTGCCACTGCATTGTGGCAAGATTAGAACATTACGGCTATAGTTTATAAATAGGATGAATGCATAGATGAAAGCTTTGGAAGGTTGTCTCAATCGAATCACAGAATAACAGAGTGGGACCCTTGGAGGTCTTCTACTCTATCCCCCTAATCAAGCAAGAGACCCTGTACTATTCAAGACAAATGGCTGTCCGATCTCTTCTTAAAAAGCCCCCGTGATGGAGCATCCACAGCTTCTGGAGCCAACCTGTTCTGTTGCTTAATTGTCCTCATTGTTAGGAAATTTCTTCTTAGTACGTAGAAATATATAGAGTTGGAAGAGTCAAATGGCTGTCCAATTTATTTGTCTATATGTCAGTCTGTATGTCTGATATGAGATCACCCTGGACTCTTAAATATACGGTTGTCCCTTAAGGATCTTCTGTTATCCTGATGTTAAAAAAAATAAAAATCCATTGGGACGCACTTCCGTTCAGAAGTTGAAAATATATTAACTGTTTTTAAAATGACACTTTGGGAAATCACTGTTAATTGGAAGCATGAATGTACCTATTGATGGATGACCAGAAAAATGAAGTAGTTACCCTGGTGATTGCATGAGTGACAACAGCTTAAGTGTTTTAGTATTAGATTGCATTGGATATAGATAGATAGATAGATAGATAGATAGATAGATAGATAGATAGATAGATAGATAGATAGATAGATAGATAGATAGATAGATAGATAGAGTGGATGGATATAGAGTGGATGGATGGATGGATAGGTAGACAGACAGACAGAGATGATAGATAGATAGATAGATAGATAGATAGATAGATAGATAGATAGATAGATAGATAGATATAGATAGATATAGATTAGATATGTGTGTGTGTGTGTGTGTATAATGAAATTAACTTGTAACATTTCTTGCACTGCGGAATGACTATCAAATTCATGTCATAGAGGATATTTGTTTTGTTTTATTTTAATTTGCCGCCCATTTTGCTACAAGGTGGTTCTATCTGGGTTTGAAAAATAAAACGGGGCTGGACTCTGATGAGCAGTTCGACTAGTTTTGTACCAGTTTGTCTTCCCCGCATAAATTCCAGATTATGCGGAGTATGAATGCGATGTAATTTTAAAGATCTTGAAGTCTTCCATAGATAGAATAGAATAAGAGAGTTGGAAGGGACCTTGGAGGTCTTCTAGTCCAACCCCCTACTTAGGCAGGAATCCCTACACCACTCCAGACAAATGGTTATCCAACATCTTCTTAAAAACTTCCAGTGTTGGAACATTCACAACTTCTGCAGGCAAGTCGTTCCCCTGATTAATTGTTCTCACTGTCAGGAAATTTCTCCTTAGTTCTAAGTTGCTTTTTCTCCCTGTGACAGTTAAGATGTCCAACTAAGCAATAATGAGCAAATCAGGATGGATAAAAAGCGATGATTAAAAAAAAAATCGGATTTTAAAAATTTAAATCAGATTTTTTAAAATTTTAATTGGCTTTTTTTCATTTTTATAAAATTTATTTTAATAAAATGCTTTTGGAATAAAAATTTAAAGATAGTTTTCTATTTAAGACGCATTAATAATGTAGTTTATTCAGTATGAAATGGAGCTTAGTTACGTAGCATGAGGCTGCATATTCTACAATATTGGACTGTCGGTCAGTCAACCGCGGGTCAGAGGAGGAACTGCTGTGGAACAGATTTAACAGTTGCTCTTTAAAAATTATGATTTAAATCGAGTTGATTTAAATCAAGGTTTTTACTAGCGATTTAAATCATGATTTAAGTCGACTTGATGTAAATCAAATCCACCCTGTTGCAAACAGTCATTAAATAAATCATTTCATAACTTTACTGCTTCAAAAATGATTTCCTGAACTGATTGACTTACCGTTAGTTGATTGCTGCATTTGGACGTAACGGCAGGCTGCAATTGTGTTCTCTTTCCTTCAGCACTGTCGGGAGCTGTGCAATTTTTTCAATTATTATTTTTATAAATTGCAGCCAAAAAAAAAAAAAATTCTTGTCTCCATAGAGGTGAAGGGTCAGCCAAGGGGAAGGGAAATGGAGGAACGGTTGGTAAAGATGACAGAATTTGCAGAGATGGCAAATGCGACCTGTTTAATTATAGAAAGGACAATAACTGCATTTGTTAAGGAAGGGAAACCCTTTATGGGCTTTTTGCTGAAAATGAAAAAAAAGTTACTTAATAGGTTTGATGATTAGAAACGGTAGTTTAAAAAAAAGGAAGTTACGACGGAACCCTAGAGAGGGTAAAATTTGCACTTATAACTATAAAGAAAATTGGAAGTGATTTCCTTATATTTTGTCTTCCTTTTGTCTATTTTACTTCTCCTTTGTTTCTTCATTTTTTTCTTCTAACTTTTCTTTTTTACTTTCCTTTTCCATTTACACATTCCATTTTAATGCTGTAAAAAAACTCTTTTAACAAAACTTAATTTAAAAAGTGATGAAATGCAACTGGAAGTATGACAGCAGGGAAAGTGATTTATGGATTCTTAAATGTTTGGAATGAGTTATTAAGTTTAGAAAGCTGTGATTATTAAGTAACCAGGGTGGGGAAACAATTGCAAATTCTTGGAAGCCGGCATTATATAATAAGGAGCCTTAAAAATTTTTTTTCCCCCAACCAACATTTTGAATAACCTTTTTAATGCCTTTTTGATGCCAAAGGCCTGCAGGGAATAGAGAAATGATGCATTTTAACTGGTTGTTTATTTGAACGCCATTCAGCTGAATTAACTATCCTGACCTGTTACAAAAAGAAACTTGTTAGCACAGTATAAACTATTTTTTTTCACTGGCTTTTGATATTAAAAAGAGAATGTAGTCATACAGTTTAAAAATCTGGAGCTGTCTAAAGATCACAGGGAAATCGGAATTAAAAGAAAAAGAGAGACACGTGTTGAAACTTTGAACTGCTAAGTCATCTATCCGCCAGCAGTGGTAGCCATGTTTATGGTGGATTGGGCTCAGGATTGAACTGTTGGCAGTCGGCGGAGTTAGCCTGCAATACTGCATTCAATACTGCATTCAGAGGGATGGGGTGGTTCAGGGGCTAAGACGCTGAGCTTGTCGATTGAGAGGTCGGCAGTTCAGTGGTTCGAATCCCTAGCGCCGCGTAACGGAGTGAGCTCCCATGACTTGTCCCAGCTTCTGCCAACCTAGCAGTTCGAAAGCAGATAAAAAATGCAAGTAGAAAAATAGGGACCACCTTTGGTGGGAAAGGAACAGCGTTCTGTGTGCCTTTGGCGTTGAGTCATGCCGGCCACCTGACCACGGAGACGTCTTCGGACAGCGCTGGCTCTTCGGCTTTGAAACGGAGATGTGCACCGCCCCCTAGAGTCGGGAATGACTAGCGCATATGTGCAAGGGGAACCTTTACCTTTACTCTATTCTAACCACTGGGTCACCAGGGCTCTTGGATGGAGTTATGGAGAACCTGTTATCGAGACGACAAGGGCTAAAACATGTTTTAGGTCCAGAACTACCGGATACCATCCGGAACCAGCTAAGGCAGTAGTAAAGTAATGGAACAATAAATTAGTGGTCCTAAGTGTGAAAAACAGTCCCAAGTCATTTTTTTTCCAGTGCCGTTGTAACTTTGGAGTGTTGTAAGTCAAGGACTTACCTGTATTGCTTTTACACATAGACAAATCTTCTCCCAAAAGGGTAGGGGCTTTGGTGTTAAAACTTCACTTGACTTTTGTTAATCAATTCACACAGTGGCCCAGACCCACACAATCTTGTTAGTTCCCTACTTCATCTCAAAATTGCCTCCCTGTTTGACAACAGAGTTCTTTCTCCGCAACACAGATTGCTCGCTGATTTTTTTCCTTTCCTTTTTTTTTTTTGCTCGCAAAATGGAAAGAGTGAAGAGTTAAAGATAAGATCAGCCAGAAGAGAATATCAAGAGACAAAAACAAGATTATTTCCAGCACGCTAGTTTTGGCAAGAAAGGGGCCTACTCCAGTGTCAAGATAATGCCTTTTATAACATTATCTAAACACTTTTCATAATGCAAAGGAGTGTTAGGATAACATGGGATTTTATCACCCGAAACGAATGGGCTAATTAATAAATCTTAGAGGAGTTAGTTTCTTTCTTTCTTTCTTTCTTTCTTTCTTTCTTTCTTTCTTTCTTTCTTTCTTTCTTTCTTTCTTTCTTTCTTTCTTTCTTTCTTTCTTTCTTTCTTTCTCTCTCTCTCTCTCTCTCTCTCTCTCTCTCTCTCTCTCTCTCACTCTTTCCTTCCTTCCTTCCTTCCTTCCTTCCTTCCTTCCTTCCTTCCTTCCTTCCTTCCGTCTTTTTTTTTAAGCTTACCATTTGTGAATTTGTCAGACAGCAAACAGTCCCCTCCTTCGGATAGATTTTAAATGGGTCATTCTGTGGTCAGAAGCCATTTATACCAATGTTTTCTGATTAAGGGAAATGGGACCCCAGACCTATCGCTTATCTGGATAACGTTTACGAGCCTTGGTGGCGCAGCGGACGGAAGTGCTGTTAAAGTAGCACTTAGCTGCCAGCTGCCTGCAATTACTGGTGAGTTCAAATCTCACCAGGCTCAAGGTTGACTCATCCTTCCATCCTTCCGAGGTAGGTAAATTAGGACCCGGATTGTGGGGGCAATAAGCTGACTTTGTATATATAAAAAAGAACACCGCTTGGTGGGGGGCCGAAAGCCCTACTAAGCAGGTATATACAAAAATATGAAGGCTATTGCTTAACGCACTGTAAGCCGCCCTGAGTCTCCGGAGAAGGGTGGCATATAAAGCGAACCAATAAGTAAGTAAGTAAGTAAGTAAATAAATAAATAAAGTTTTCTTTTTTTAAAAAAATTGATTTATATGCCGCCCTTCTCCGAAGACTCAGGGCGGCTTAAAGTGCATTAAGCAATAGCCTTCATACTTTTGTATATATTTATACAAAGTCAGCTTATTGCCCCCACAAACTGGGTCCTCATTTTACCTACCTTAGAAAGGGTGGAAGGCTGAAAGTTGAATTAGCCTTATTCTTTTTTTTTTTTTTAAAAAATTGGGTTGCATGGAGGATCTCTGAGGCTCCCATTCACACTCAGAAAAGATGCGGCCTCGGAACTTGCAAGAGGTGTTGTGTTACACAGACACACAGACACACACACATACCTGTGCACCAAAAAGCATTTTTTTTTCTTGGGAATCGGATCTGGAGCATGACATGACTTTAGTCCCCTAGCTTTTCCCACCATGAAACGGTTGTGTGTTCTTCTTCAAGGAGAGCCTTTCCAACCCAAAACTTAAAACAGCGTTCCTTAAACGCGGAGCTCTCTTTTTCAATGAAACAACAAGCAGGCGCCTTTCAGCTAATAAACGAAACACGATTAGACAAGTTTAAAGGGTGGGTGCGTGCCTCTAGGCGTTGACGCTAGAGTCACGGAAAGAAATGCAGTTCTGATGAAATCCCACACAAAGGAACATTTGTTGTTTCACATGGGATTGGATTTTAAAGTGCAGCGGGGAAATTGGCAAAGGTGGCCGAGGAACCAGGCGTACGTAAAAAAGAAAAAAGGAAAAAAAAAAAGGCAGCCGTGTTTTATGTCGCGAAAAAAAGCAGGAATTTGCGGTTAAATGGGTTACTAACAATTTGCAGGGTTCCTAATGAATCCTGAACGGTTAAGGCTAATATGGGGCGGTTGGTATTAAAGAGATAAATGCGAAGGGCGAAAAGTATGAGGAATAATCAAAACGATCTAATGATGTTACCTAGTTTGGGTTATGACCAGGGGTGAAATGCTCCTGGTTCGGACCGGATCGCCCGATCCGGTAGCAATGGCAGGGTTTATTTGGAGAACCGGTAGCAAACATCCCTGCCCACCCCACACCCCCCATGCCCAGCTGAGCCGCGCAATCATCAGCTTTTAAAATTTAAAAGCATTTTTTCTACAACCTCTTCGGCTGAAAAAATTATTTTAAAAGTAAAAAAAAAAGCCTCTGATGATTGCGCAGCTCAGCTGGGATCATCAGAGACTTCTAAAAGCATTTTTTTCCTGCAGCCTCTTAAGCTTGGCCACGCCCACCCAGTCACATTACCCACCAAGCATAGCTGGCTGGAGAATTCTGGGAGTTGAAGTCCACAAGTCTTAAAGCTGCCAAGGTTGAAGACCTCTGGACTATCACACGCACATGAAGCTCCACTTGCGCAAGCAGCGGACTTAAGTCTCTCTCTCTCTCTCTCTCTCTCTCTCTCTCTCTCTCTCTCTCTCTCTCTCTCTCTCTCTCTCTCTCTCTCTCTCTCACACACACACACACACACACACACACACACACACACACACACACACACACACACACACAGAGGGCCAGGCCGGGCCACCAAAAATGGAAAGGTTGAGGACCATTACACTAGATGACCTCCAAGGTCCCTTCTAACTCTATAAACTGTGGTTTATTCCCTATAAACCATAGTTGACAGCCGAACTGTCCGTATTGTAAACAGTCATCACAAGCGCAGCGAGTGATTGACATAACCCAATGCCTTTTTCTGTAGTTGAAGAAAAATGAGAGAGAGAGAGAGCATGGGAAGTGCTTTTTCAAGTGGCTTGTAAGCTTTGGCCAGAGATCTATGTTGAAAAACTCGTCGATTTGGCACGTCACGCAGATAGCTCCCCAACTGGAATTCTTCTTCGCTCTGGAGGATGAGCAATTGGTCACTATTTTAGATTCCATTAAGCAGAAGATGAATTTCAATGACATCTGATTAAGTTAATTATTTTCAGAAAGCCCTTCATGTATATCTCTTTATGTTGATCAAAGCCAAACCCTCACGGGATATAGGGGCATTCAGGCGTCTACGCGAAGTGGCTGCGTCGGCACACTTGGCTGATTATTCAAAATTAAGAGCTATTTAATCCTCCAAATAGAAACATTTTACATGGAAATCAAGAACATGGCAGCGGCTTTTATCTGTGTTGCCGTCTAGTTTTCCAGGCTGCTCAGTACCAGCTTTAACTTAGAGTTGCTTGAATAAGAACGTTTTCATAAATATTGTTAAATTATTAACTTTTTAGTTTGTAAATGCGTACCTTTGAGGAGAGGCGTGAATGTGAATAGAAGAGAGGATCAGGTAGCTGAATTTATTTTTTTTTGTGCTGAAGCTGAGATTTAAAACAAACAAACAAAAAAACCCAACTTTTTAAAAATGGGCTTTTTATTGTCCCTTTGCTCCAAATGTGAGTCGCCTTATGGAAGCGAAGTCCCTTCTTACTTGATTATTCCTTCTTCTCCAAACTTAATAGCAATATAATAACTCTGTGGGTGCTCCCACCCTCTGGAATGAATTACCTACCGAGCTCCGGACGGCTCGTGATCTCCGCTCCTTTCGTCGGGAGCTGAAGACTTGGCTGTTCAAGCAAATAGGCTGACTCTGATTCTGGGTTTATTATTTATCATTAATTAGTTATTTGATTTAAAGTGCGATTTTATTGTACATGTTTCTTAACTTGTGTTCGCCGCCCTGAGTCCTTCGGGAGAAGGGTAGCATATAAATACATATAATAAATAAATAAATATATACTGCTTATATATAAGCGGTATATATACCACCTCGTAGTGCTTCACAACCCTCTAATCGGTCTACAGAGTCAGCCTATTGTCCCCCCACGATCTGGGTCCTCATTTTACCGATTTCGGAAGTATAGAAGTCTGAATCAATTTTGAGCCCTTTGGGATTGAACTGCAGACTGTGGCAGAGTTAGCTTGCAATATTGGATTTTAACCCCACTGCGTCATGGCAATAGAATTAGAACTTATATACCGCTTCACAGTGCTTTACAGCTCTCTCTAAGCGGTTTACAGAGTCAGCCTATTGCCCCCAACAATCCAGTTCCTCTTTTTACCAAGGATGGAAGGCTGAGTCATCCTTGAGCCGGTGAGGATCGAATTGCTAGCAGTCAGCAGAATTAGCCTGCAATACTGCATTTTAACCACTGCGCCACCATGGTTAAGGTAGTATAACTTTAATAGGATTTTTTTTTTTTTTTACAAATACAAATGATGTTATTCCTAACAATAAGAATTTGCAACTTCTTTCCAAGCTGTACTGTGTACATTTTAATATAATGTTGCAAAGTCCACCCACGAAGGGTGTGATTATATCTGAAACCGAGAAACAAAATAAAAAGCTGCATAGGGAATTCCTTTATGTTCAGTCCCGGTCCTACAGATAGTTCTCGATTTACAACAGTTCGTTTAAAGTTACAACGGCACGGGAAAAACTGACTGACGACCGTTTTTCGCACTTACGACCATCGCAACATCTCCATGGTCACGCCATCAAAATCCAGACGCTTGGCAACTGGCTCGGAATTATGACGGCTTTAGTGTTCGATTCTGCTGTTTGCCTGTTTTCAACAGCTTTACTACACTTTTATTACCTAATGCAAAAACTATGTAGCCACTTTGGGACTTGCGGGTAGCACTTAAACTTTGAATGTGGGAGCCACACTTTAAAAAAAACAAACAAAAAAACAGGCACACACACACACACACAAAAAAAATCTGATTTAATTTAAATACCCCTAATGTTTTTAATCTTGTTTCCTTTCCCCCACATTAACATTTTCAATTAATTGGAAGCTTTGAAAGGGGCTAATTTGGAAGGCTGCATTCAAGCCCCTGGCTAAGAAGTTATATTTCGGCTTTATGTATATACGCACGCAAAGCCTTACTGGTGAGGAAGCACACGTGAGTGCTTTTATAGAATTGGATATAACTGTTTTGGGCCACAGGAGGATTGGCCAACAAAGAGGACAATGTGTTTTTTTGGTCGTTAGATAGCACCTCTTGATTTCCTGCAAATTTTGTGGGGGTTGCATGCATTCCCTTGCGTCTGGCTCTCTTCACGTTGCAATAAGAGCAATGGAGTAGTTTCAGGAATATACAGAAGGTTCTGGCATATCTGCTTGGATGTAATCCGCTATGTATGTTCACCATTGAGACCGGGGACCGCCAATCGCTATGCAAGAGGGTTGTTAAGCGAGTCACGTCCAATTTCACAACTTTTTTTGCCAAGGTTCTGTGAATCACTGCAGCTGTTAGGTGAATCGCACAGAGAAGAAAAGAAGAAAGAATAGAATGGAATGGAATGGAATGGAATGGAATGGAATAGAATATGGAATGGAATGGAATGGAATGGAATGGAATGGAATAGGTGGTCTGTAGATGGTAGCAACTTCTCTTTGCTGATGGGTTTAATAACCTAGGGCGAGCAATTGTTCCCAACATCTAGCAATAGCAATAGCATATACCGCTTTACAGTGCTTTACAGTCCCCTCTAAGCGGTTTACAGGGTCAGCCTCTTGCCCCCAACAATTTGGGTCCTCATTTTACCCACCTCGGAAAGATGGAAGTCTGAGTCAACCTTGAGCCAGTCAGGATCAAACTCCTGGCAGTGGGCAGAGTCAGCCTGCAGTGCTGCATTCTAACCATTGAGCAACCGGAAGAATGGAATGGAATGGAATGGAATGGAATGGAATGGAATGGAATGGAATGTAGAGTAGAGTAGAGTAGAGTAGAGTAGAGTAGAGTAGAGTAGAGTAGAGTAGAGTAGAGTAGAGTAGAGTAGAGTAGCATAAAATAGAATAGAATAGAATAGAATAGAATAGAATAGAATAAAGAGTAGAGTAGAGTAGAGTAGAGTAGAGTAGAGTAGAGTAGAGTAGAGTAGAGTAGAGTAGAGTAGAGTAGAATAGAATAATAGAAGAGAAGAGAAGAGAAGAGAAGAGAAGAGAAGAGAAGAGAAGAGAAGAGAAGAGGGGAAGGAGGAAGGAGAATAGAATGGAATTTAGAATATAACAGAACAGAATAGAAACTTTATTGTCACTTTAAACGTATACGAATCGGCATACATTAAAATGAAATCTCATTGCATTCAGCTCTCTAAAGATGACCATTATGCAGCATATACCCACATACACCCACATACATGACCCAGAGAAACATCATTGTCTTGTTCGAATGTATACATATACATGGCAAAAAAAAAAAAAAAAGAGAGAGAGAGAGAAAAGAATCCTGCGAATTTACAAGACGGGTGGCATAAGGAACAAAGCGGTTCCAGAATCTACTCATCCTGCTATAGATGCTTCGAAACCTCCTCCCAGAGGGGAGCAAGAGAATCAGACCGTGGGGTGGATGAATGGGGTCTCTCATAATGCTCGAACTCTAAGCACATAGTGCTTACGAGCAGTATAGCCTGTGACAGTTTCTTTAACCCCATCAAACAACAACCTCTGCCTATCCCTGGTCCTTGGGAAGGACTCAATAGGTGGATTAAAAAAATGCCCAATCCAGGTCTAAACATCTGGCCGGCTGTGGGACCAACAATAATAATAAATATATTATCTTCCTGGGTGTACGTGAATGCAATTTGGAACCCAGCAAACATTCCCAGTGGACGTCTGTCATACATCTATTTAAAATAATTAACTTATCTTTCAACCTAGAGAGTCACCAGGTGGCTTACAACAGCTGTTAAAATATAATTAAGCAGAAAAACCGTTATTTAATAATAACCGTATATTAAAAAAAAAAGGAACGTGGAAAAACACACCATAACGGAATGGGAAGAATGCAGAACGGAAAGGATGCATGCCATTTTTCAAATGAAGATTTTTAGTTGGGGCCTTTTTTCAAGGACGAAAATTCCAGAAATGTTGGGTGTTACTGCTTTGTGTATTCTGTTCTCCATGCGTGTGCTTGCTACGTTTTTTTTTTAAAAAAAAGATTGTCTGTGGATGTTATCCTATCCAGTTATGAAATCTCCGTGCTAAATTTCCCCACCCTCCTCGAAGTGACTCCATAAATCACTTCTCTGTCATGTTTTTAGTTTCATGTTTTGAGATCCTGGGGGGGGGGGGGGGAGGAGTGGGAGGGGGGGACACAAAAAATCCAGAGCCTTTCTATGTTTCTCCACCACACACCTTCCTTCTTTCTCATTCACGTTGATCCAAGCAGATAAACAAGCGACTCTTGCACATCTGCCTTTTTAAAAATAAAAAATAAAAAAAATTTTTTGCTGCATTTTGTAAGTTCTCCAGCTGCTTTTCATTACAGTCCACATTTCGCATGGAGCCGATTGCCATGGTGTCAAGTAAACACATAATGGACATGTGCCATTTAAGCTGTGCATTTGCCGACACTTGTTTAGCTGGGTGCCCCAGGACACTCTGTTCAGCTGTCACTCCAATCAACGTTTGGAATTTCTTATTCTTACGGTCGTTAAGTGTGAACGACGAGTAGTTCATTGCGGGACACATCTGTTCTGCCATTATAGGCTGTGCATGGAATTCATTCTGTTGTGGTGGGGGGGAGGGAACAAACAAACAACCCCCCCCCTCCCAAAAGCCATTTGATATTTTCTGATCTCCAATTTGTAGTGGCGCCTTGTCCTGTAGGTGAGAAACTCCATTATGTACGCAGGGTGATTTTCACGCTCAAAATGGCAGGAAGGTCGAGATTGAGCTAATCTAATGAAAAGAAGGACTGTGGAGACATGATAGCAGTCTTCCAATATCTCAGGGGCTGCCCCAAAGAAGAGGGAGTCAAGCTATTCTCCAAAGCACCTTGCAGGCAGGACAAGAAGCAATGGATGGAAGCTAATCAAGGAGAGAAGCAATCTAGAACTAAGGAGAAAATTCTTAGCAATGAGGACAATTAATCAGTGGAACGGCTTGCCACCGGAAGTTGCGGGCACTCCCTCACTGGAGGCTTTCAAAAAGAGACTGGACCACCATTTATAAAATGTTTTATAGATGGCATTTAGATCCCCCAAAGCTACCTTGTATGTATCCGAATCTGCAATCCAAATGTTGGAGATGCGATTGCGTTGACGCTACGTATTATCACGTATGGTGGACTTGTAAAAAAGTTAAAGCGTTTTGGATAAAAAAAAATAGCGGATTATCCAAAATATCCTTAAAAAGAAGATAAAGTTTAGTCCACCGTTGTTCTTGTTAGGTATAATTACAGATTGTACAGTTATAGAGACTAATTTGATTCTGAACTTAATAACGGCAGCAAAATTGTTGGTGGCGCAACAATTCTTCCTACTGGAAGAAGGAAGATTTGCCTACTATTCAAGAATGGACGTTAAAAGTAGTAAACTTAGCAGAGATGGCCAAAATTTCAGCATATTTGAAGGACCATTCGAATGAGAAATATATGTTGGAATGGAGAAGATGGATTGACTACATCCAAAACAAATATTGGACTAAGAAATTTCAATGAGCTTATGAATGAACAAAGAAATGTTATCATTTATCTGAATTTAGTCTAATAAAAGGGGAGTTAAAGTAGAAGAGGGAGATAGGAGGCTATAGTTATCTTATGTTAGCGTATGATTGTCAAATGCTATACCCTGTATTTTGCTCTGGGAAGTTGGGGAGAGGGAAGGTTGGAGGGGGGAAGGTTGGGGGGGAGGAGGGAGGGGGAAGGGGAAACATTTGTAAAATTTATTAAAACTTTTCAATAAAAAGAAAAAGAGACTGGGCCACCATTTATCTGAAGTGGTGTAAGCTCTCCAGCTCGAGCAGAGAGTTGGATTACAAGAACTCCATTATTTTATAAATCTGTGGAGATTCTCAGTCATCCAGGTCATAGTTTATTTTATTTTATTTATTTTATTAAATTTTTATACCACCCTTCTCCTACTGGACTCAGGGCAGTGCGCAGCCAAGAATAAAAAAAACATCCCAATACAAAATTTAAAATTTAAAAAAAGAATTCCACAAATTTTGGCCCAAAATGTAAAACCTCCCGACTAAAATCCATTTACAATTAAAAATATCTAAGGTTGTCCCAGAGGTGCTTTTTTTGCAAGAGGCCACTGGACTTCCTTGGTTTTTCCTCGAAGACGTTTTCGCTTCTCATCCCAGAAGCTTCTTCAGCTCTGACTGGTGGACGGTGGGGGAATGGAAGGATTGATATTCCTTGCAGACAGCTGGTCCTTTGCATCCTTTGAGAGAGTCGTTGAAGCCACTTGGAGGTTTACCTGGATCCTCAGGGTCACCCGTGTTCCTGGTTCCTGTAGTCTGCAATTTTTTCTTCTCTGGAAATCCATTCCTACTCTCACACCATTCCAAGGGTGGTACATCCCAAATTATATTGTTATTATTCTATGTTCTATGAGAAGGGGCTTACCCTGTTTCCCGAGCCCCATGTCCTGTGAATTCTATTCAAGCGAGACCCGTAGAATTTGGAGGATTCCCGATGCGCTGATTTTAGGATTTAATTAATTGCTTTTCTTTCTTTCTTTCTTTCCTTCTTTCTTTCTTTCTTTCTTTCTTTCTTTCTTTCTTTCTTTCTTTCTTTCTTTCTTTCTTTCTTTCTTTCTTTCTTTCTTTCTTTCTTTCTTTCTTTCTTTCTTTCTTCCTGCAGTGAGCATTTGTCCTGCGCTTTCACATTCTTCCTCCACGGGGAAAGCAACGTGTGCACAAGTGTGGAGATCGCCCAGCACCAGCCGATCTACCTTATCAGCGAGGAGCACCTACACATGGCCCAGTCGTCTCCCATGCCTTTTCAAGGTAGGGCCGCATGTTCTTCGGGTGGCCTGGGGCTTCTCGGTGTGATGTAACCTCGGAACAAAACCTTTATTAAATCTTCACACTTGTTTTGGGTCCCCCCCCCCCTTCTTTCTCTCGGCTGGGATGCCAATGGAGTTGCGTTCACGCTACACGTTCTCCTTCTGTTTTCCCCTGGGATGACTTTGACCCTGTATAGAAAAGTATTTTTTTTCTCAAAATGGCCCAAGATAGCAAAAGCTGTGGATGGATGGATGGAGACAGGGAGAGAGAGAGATATGATAGAGATAGAGATAGATAGATAGATAGATGATAGATATAATAGCTGATAGATAGGTGGGTGGGTGGGTAGATTAGATAGATAGATAGATAGATAGATAGATAGATAGATAGATAGATAGATAGATAGATAGATAGATAGATAGATAGATAGATATGGTAGCTGATAGATAGGTGGTAGGTAGATAGATAAGATAGATAGATAGATAGATAGATAGATAGATAGATAGATAGATAGATAGATAGATAGATAGATAGATAGATAGATATAATAGCTGATAGATAGGTGGTAGGTAGGTAGATAGATAAGAGATAGATAGATAGATAGATAGATAGATAGATAGATAGATAGATAGATAGATAGATAGATATGGTAGCTGATAGATAGGTGGTAGGTAGGTAGATAGATAAGATAGATAGATAGATAGATAGATAGATGATAGATAGATAGATAGATAGATATAATAGCTGATAGATAGGTGGGTAGGTAGGTAGAGATAGATAGATAGATAGATAGATAGATAGATAGATAGATAGATAGATAGATAGATGATAGATAGATAGATATGATAGCTGATAGGTGGTAAGTAGGTAGGTAGATAAGATAGCTAGCTAGCTAGCTAGATAGATAGATAGATGATTGATTGATTGATAGATAGATAGATAGATAGATAGATAGATAGATAGATAGATAGATAGATATAATAGCTGATAGATAGGTGGGTAGGTAGGTAGATATAGATAGATAGATAGATAGATAGATAGATAGATAGATAGATAGATATAGATAGATAGATAGATAGATAGATAGATAGATAGATAGATAGATAGATAGATAGATAGATGATAGATAGATAGATAGATAGATATAGATTATCTATGGGTGGGTAGGTAGGTAGGTAGATATAGATAGATAGATAGATATGATAGCTGATAGATAGGTGGTAGGTAGGTAGGTAGGTAGGAAGGTAGATAAGATAGATAGATAGATAGATAGATAGATAGATAGATAGATAGATAGATAGATAGATAGATAGATAGATACATAGATATGATAGCTGATAGGTGGTAGGTAGGTAGGTAGATAAGATAGATAGATAGATAGATAGATAGATGATAGATAGATAGAGCACTTAGACTTATATACTGCTGCACAGTGCATTCCAGCCTTCTCTAAGCGGTTTACAGAGTCGGCCTCTTGCCCCCCAACAATCTGGCTCTTCATTTTACCCACCTCGGAAGGACGGAAGGCTGAGTCAACCTTGAGCCTGGTGAGATTTGAACTGCCAAATTGCAGGCAGCTGCCAGTCAGCAGAAGTAGCCTGCAGTACTGCACTCTAACCACTGCGCCACCGTGGCTCAGGATGCACAAGGTTGCCTAGTCTCTTCGACTCCGAAGCGTTTTGGTCCTCTTATCACAATCCCTGCTTTTTTCTTTTTTTTTTTTTGGATATGGGCAAAAAGAGACTTGTGGGCTGCAGCCTTTTTAAGAGAAGTGGAAGGGGGGAGAGGTAAGAGAGAGAAAGAGAGGAGGTTAAATCATTTCCCTTGGTAATGAATGTACTTCCCGAAGAGGTACGCATTTTCATTGGTTGCTGTAACAATTAGCCAATATTGGCTTGCAACTCAACGAAGCCCTGGTGCTACCTTGGAGCATAATCCATAACATTTGATCGTGCTGTTTTATCCTTTTGCATTAAATAATTAGATCTGCTTAGAGAGACATGAGATAGGCGCGTCCAGAAATAACGAATTCCTGTTTGCCTGCTTCAACGTACCTACAAGACATAAAGGCCAATCAATTGGAAAAATGTGGGTCTAGGCCAAGAGAGAGAGAGAGAGATGGCGTTTTTGGGGTTGCCTAAGAACTGGTGTGAGGGACGCGGTGGCTCAGCGGCTAAGACGCTGAGCTTGTCAATCGAAAGATTGGCAGTTCAGCGGTTCGAATCCCTTAGGGCTGCATAACGGGATGAGCTCCCGTGACTTGTCCCAGCTTCTGCCAACCTAGCAGTTCGAAAGCAGGTAAAAAATGCAAGGAGAAAAATAAGGACCAGCTTTGGTGGGAAGGGAACAGCGTTCCGTGCGCCTTTGGCATTGACTCATGCCGACCACATGACCACGGAGACGTCTTCGGACAGCGCTGGCTCTTCGGCTTTGAAACGGAGATGAGTATCACCCTCTAGATTCGGGAACGACTAGCAAACGACAGCGTTCCGTGCGCCTTCGGCGTTGAGTCATGCCAGCCACAGGACCAGTGGTGTAGGGTCTCCTGCTTGAGTAGGGGCGGGGTTGGACTAGATGACCAATAAGGTCCCTTCCAACTCGTTAATCTAGGCGCTAACCACTCTGTTTCGTTCGGTGTTGTTGTCTTTTTTCCCCACCAGTGTTGATCAGTCCGTACGGCTTGAGTGGTACCTTAACAGGCCAAGCTTACAAGATGTCCGATCCGGCGACCAGGAAGCTAATCGAAGAATGGCAGTATTTTTATCCCATGGTGCTGAAGAGGAAGGAGAGCGTGAAAGAGGAAGAGGAGCTGGGATACGACGATGACTTTCCCGTGGCCGTAGAAGTCATCGTTGGTGAGAGAATCTGTATTTCTTTCTTTCCTTTCCCCCCCCCCCCCCTTCCCTTGAAAAATCTCTTCTGTTTGATCCGGTTCCAGTTCAAATACAACCATGTTAAAAAACAAAACAAAAAAAACAAGTCTTGAAGTGTAACACATGTTTTACGGCGCTTCTTCTCGTGTTTTGATCTGTTCTTTTGTTTGAAATTTGGTGGGTTTTGTTTTGTAACTTAGAACTGCTTCAGACGATTTCTTTGTGTTTTTATTTAAGCATCAAAGCAATTCCTTCCTTCCTTCCTCACTCCCATTTTCTTCCTTCCTTCCTTCCTCCCTCCCTCTCTCCCTCCCTCCCATTTCCTTCCTTCCTTCCTTCCTTCCTCCCTCCTCCCTCCCTCCCTCCGTCCCTCCCATTTCCTTCCTTTCTTCCTTCCTCCCTCCCATTTCCTTCCTCCCTCCCTCCCTCCCATTTCCTTCCTCCCTCCCATTTCCTTCCTCCCTCCCATTTCCTTCCTTCCTTCCTTCCTTCCTTCCTTCCTTCCTTCCTTCCTTCCTTCCTTCCTTCCTTCCTTCCTTCCTTCCTCCCTCCCTCCCTCCCTCCCTCCCTCCCTCCCTCCCATTTTCCTTCTCCCTTCCTCTCTTCCTCTTATTT